>JAJKFJ010023715.1:0-15113 GCA_027382625.1 Tetmemena sp. SeJ-2015 | reverse complement strand
AAGATAGCATGCTTTATTTACGATTTTGATAATAGCATTTAAACTTTTTGGAAATTAATTGCAGAACTATTTCCAACTATTTTTTATCATAATTTCTTAGGCTCACTATTTTGAAGAAGAATATATAGGAGTTAAAATGTGACTCATTCATTTAAAGGAGACGGAGTCCCAAAAACATAAAAGTATTCATCAAAATTAGACATAATAACAAAAAAATAGATCATTTTTAAAAATTTGAAATAATGAAATTTGCCCCCAAAGGAAATTTCAAAGGGCCAAAAAGATTTAAATTTTTTTGGGTTTTTGGCTCTTTTCAGCCTAAAGGACATTTTTGGCGTTTTTGCCCTAAAAAGGGAGGGGGGGGGTGCATTCCTCCCCCCCCGGAAAGTTCAGTTAACTTTAAAAAAATAGATATTCTTTATTTGAAAATATTTTCATACGTTATAGACTTTAAAAGACGTTAAAGTAATTGCTATATGTAGATTTATGGAGGGTTCCTAAAAAAATTTATAGTATGTGCGGTACGGGCCCTCGTGCGGTTCTGGTTCCGCACGTGCGGTACTGGTCCCGCACGTGCGGTGGGGGACTCAGGGCCCATAATTATATAATTAACTTGATTTTATGATGGTGAAGCATTGTAGAAAGAAAATGTAGAAGATTAAGCCAAGATTTTAAACTGCATTTAGCGAAGAGTAGTTCATAAATTCGAACTATGAGTTATATTATGCATCTGATGTGTCGTCTGAGAAATATAGGAATTAATCATTGAGCTTGTCCACAGGAATTAGATTCAAGCTAGCTACGTCATTCAAAAAGCTAAAGATTAAAGTTATGTTGTATTAAAGAAGTATAGAGTATTGGCTGGAAGCATAATTGACAACAGTGGTAAATGAGTGATAAACTAGAGGGACTCCATTGTATTCCATAGCCACTGAATCCCGTATCCTCTATTAATTAAAAGCTCATATTCTATGAAACTACTTACATTAAAAAATTTAGAATGAATTTTAATTATAGTTAATTAAAAAAACCATAAATATTATTTAATGTGGCTTGCATGATTGTTCCGATGATAGATGCCTCATCTAGACTGCCTCTTTTCAATAAATAAAATTGAGGTGGTACATTGAACAAAAGTTACTGAAATCTTTTGACTGTTTTATCTTGATTTTAGTTTTAGTATTCTAAGAATCAGGGAGATAGTCAAAAGTAAAATCAAAATCTATTTGCTCTGATTCCTAATTAAATTCAGTTAATATTTGATTTCCTGACCACCTGACCACTGGTCAGATTGTAAGAAGTGAAAGAAAAGATAAAAAGATATTTTCTGACCACCTGACCACCGGTCAGATTTACAGGTTTCGGAAAGGTAAAATGGAAAGATTTATTTACTTAAACTTTAATCTTAAATCACTTCAAATCTCTTAAGAGAGCGCGAATATTATACTCATTACGAGCTTAAGCATTGCAATGCAACGCTTAAGCTCGTAATGAGTATAATATTCGCGCTCTCTTAAGAGATTTGAAGTGATTTAAGATTAAAGTTTAAGTAAATAAATCTTTCCATTTTACCTTTCCGAAACCTGTAAATCTGACCGGTGGTCAGGTGGTCAGAAATATCTTTTTATCTTTTCTTTCACTTCTTACAATCTGACCAGTGGTCAGGTGGTCAGGAAATCAAATATTAACTGAATTTAATTAGGAATCAGAGCAAATAGATTTTGATTTTACTTTTGACTATCTCCCTGATTCTTAGAATATAGCAGATTCATTAAAAAGGAGAGTTTGATTTCATCAACTTATCTTATTAAATTACTTATTTTTATCTAGCTGAGACATATTTCTCTTGAATGGGAAAAGTGAGTTGCAGCTTCATAATCTATCCCTTGAAGTATTATATCTTATAATCAGCCAAGTATATTTAGCCCTTTTGATAGAAAGATATGCAAAGACTCTTGTTGAAGAAGCCCTGAATAGTTTCATCGTCATAAGGAGTAAGCATTAAATCACTAAAAAGGATAGTTAATTCTCCTGTAGGAGTAATTGAAACTATTTTAGGATTGATGTATTGTATCTGACTCTAATTTTATCCAACTGCAAAGCTAGTGAATGAAGAGTTCCACTTCTCAAATTTGTAGTTATATATCTAATCCTTTAAATATTAAATATTATCACATATTTTAATCCTGAGATATCGCTTGAATATATGGAATTAATGAATAATAAAAGTTATCAGAAAATTGTTCACACATTTACTAAAAATAACAAAAATTAATTATGAAGGGCTGTTAGTAAAGTCTTAAAAATCCTAAATTACGGTGATTGGAGAAGGGTTGATTGTATAAAATAAAAGTAATTAAACTTCTTAATTTAAATTGTGACTGTAAAAGATATTGATGATTAGAAAAATGAATTTTTTTATTCTTCAACTTTGAGGTTTATAATGCTTACTTATTGAGATTCTATATTTGTTTAAGAAGATAGTAGAAGTGAATTTCCCATCCTCTAAGCAGATAAAATAAATCAGTTACAAAGCCATTTAATACTTAAACAGTGATTTTGAAAGCATCTCCTTCATCATCTACTACTTTAGGAATTAAAACAGACTTTAATTAGAAATTTAATTCTAAAATATTAAATTACTGCAAGTAAAATTTATTTAGGCATAAAAAATTTGACTAATTTATTTTATTTTTATTTTATTTTGTTATTAAATAAGCAAAATATATTAGAACTATTTAATAATTTTATAAGTGGGAAATAATAAATCATCTTTTAAATCCTTAAATTTTTTACTACAATATAATTTTTATCAAATCAGTAGAAAAACTGAGTTAAATATAATTAAAAATGCTTCATTACAAAGAAAAATATCTTTTCATATTTTTGATAAAAACGAAGCATAATCTTTGTATTTATCTCATTATTTAATTAACTGGTAAGTTTTACGATTCTTATTGTAATTAATTAAAATATAACATTTTAAGCTCTATCTTCATAATATTTTTTTTAAAAAAACTAAATCAGCCTACCAATACACATATTATTTTTATAAATGCTGATATATTAGGAAAAAATAGCTAAATAATTATTTAAAAAATCTTGATTAATTTCTACAATTAAACTTAATTTTCATTGGTCTTAGAGTTAAATGGAAAATATAAACTAATTTTTAGTTATAAAACATAAATTAAATATTTTAATAATTAATAAAAGTAACTTTGAAGTTCCTGCCTACATTTAATTATAAATAATTAAAACTCCATATATAATCAGATTTAATTAATTAAATAATGATGCGCTGAAAATTCCCAACTTTCTCTGCTGCAACTTTCAATTAAATATAATAGCAAAAATTTTTATATTAAGGAATTTAAAAGGACATTTTCATTAATTATCATTAAGAAATATGTGAAAAGTTACTTAAAAAACAATAAAGATATATTCTTCGACACCATTCATCTTTTGCTCATGTTGGAATAAAATTAGTTCATCATTACTATACCAGCTAATTAAAAAACATTAATTTCTAACTTAACTTTGAGCAATCATATATCTTTTCTTGATTAATGGCAAACTTAAGCTGAGACCATGATATCAAGAAAATAAAAACGCAATAATCCTAGAGAAAAATTTTTATCATTTTCCTACATTATTTGAAAAATATTTCTTTCACTCTCATTTACAATTCTTCATAAATTAAGAGAAAATGAGAATGCTAAATTTTTATACACAAAATTTTAAAACTTTGGTAATTTAACTCCTCTCTATCATTTTTGATAATAATTGCAATTATTAAACTCCTATTTTATATTTCTGAATTATGGATTGAATTTTGATGTCAGAAATTTGCCCCTGAAAATAAGGAGATGTGTCTGGTTCATATTTCACAAGTAATTTAAAATAGGCAACTTTAAAAGGGATTACTTCTTCAAAAATAAATTAAATCACCTTGCATGAAATTGAAAATAACCTTGAGTGTATAGTCTCCAGCATCCTCCTTGGCAACTTTAAAAT
The DNA here is from genome assembly GCA_027382625.1 of Tetmemena sp. SeJ-2015. NCBI lineage: Eukaryota > Ciliophora > Spirotrichea > Sporadotrichida > Oxytrichidae > Tetmemena > Tetmemena sp. SeJ-2015. The sequence continues at coordinate 11,096 of JAJKFJ010023715.1, read as the reverse complement.
CGTATCATTAATTAACTGTGAGAACAGATAATTCTTGCGCCATAGGATCGGATTGAATGAAGTATGGAAGAGTAATTTCTGAGTTTTAAAAAATCTATTCTACTTGTGTGAAACTTATGTAAGAACTACCACAGCCAGGTATTGGTGCTTAGGTCAAAATAATTAATTTATCTAAAGTCAGCAGTTTAATTATCTTTTATCGATCTCCAATAATGTAGGTTTAATCTTAAAACATAAAAAGTAAAACTTCTGCCAGAAAGCTAAAATTTGGTATATTTAATTATAGCACTTAGCTTGACTAAATATTGCTCTCTTATGAAATTTGCGTTAGAGAAAAAAAATATATCAAATTAGGAAATCATAAAACTGGTATTTATCTTAGCTTAAAATGATAATCAATTTTTCTGGACTTGTTTGAAATTCTATTTAAATTGATATTTTGATTTATTAAATTCATAGTTATAATTTTTCAAATTATAGTATAAGCAATTAGTTTACAAATTTTGAAAATTATTCCAATTAAGATTTTTCATTAGAAATTATGAAAATAAGAAATTTTTAAAAATTCTAATTTTAAAATAAAATCTCAATTGAAACTTTAAAATTATAATAAATTTTTGTTCCACAAATTCACCCCTTAAAACTAAAACATAGATCCCCTTCTATCTTAATTTGTCTCTATGTTTGTGTAAACATTTCATTTTCAATGTTTAGAGCGAAAGTAACTGAGTAAGTTTGCAAAAAATTAACTAAACTTTCATTATTAAAAATATTTAAATTTTATATTGGAAAACAGTTTTTATGTCTCATATTTATTCATTAAAAGTAAAGGATAGGAAAGTTCTTCAATTAAAAATGGCGAATAAAAGTAAAAGCCCTAACGAAATTTAATTTATATAAGTCTTAAGTGCAGGACCTGAGTATATATTTTGAATCTCACTTAAGTTCAAGGAGATAAATTAAAAAGCACTTAAAATTTTAAAATAACGTACAAGTAAGTATCCTTGTCCATTTAAACTTGCTTTGAATACGTATTTGTGTTATTGCCACTCTAGACAAATGTTGCAGTAATCTATAACTATTTATCCATGCAATATCCTATTGCGAGTGTAGCTATGAGATGATCTTTATCTGTATTCACATTCAAATCTATTATTTTTGGAGAAAGATTGTTATTGCTCTCGTCTATTCTTAGCTCCGGAAATTTAAATTATCTAAATAAATTCCCAAGAAGCGCAGCTATCATTGGGATCTCCAAACACATTTATTCATTAAAATTTTATCATTTTGGAATAGTTTTTGTGACTCAAAATTAATTGCAATTAAATATGGCAACATATTTTATGAAGATTAGTAAGCACTGCAAAATATTTAAGATAACTAACTCATTTATTTTAATTTTAACAAGGAAGTCTAGCTTAAATTTAATTATTTTTATAATTTGAGAATTGTCTATAAACCCTAGCTACATCAATTGATAAAATCATATTATTGCAAAGAGAAGTAAGTATTAAAATAATACTATATATAGTTGAGAAAAAGGAAACTCAAGGGTCAAAACTAACTGATGGTAAGTTTGAAAAAATATTTTATCGTAAAAATAAACTAATTGATATTTAAGCCTCTATTATTTTTAATTATATGGCCTTATAAAATATAATCACTCTTAAATGTATATAGGATTTCTTTTAAAAGTTTTAAAATAAAAAAATGCATGTCTTTTTATTTTTTATAAATAATTTAATTTTAAATTGAAGGATTAGTTAATTGTCTTTTAATATTGTTAACATTATTGAAGTTATTAATATCCTGATCTTTTGCTATGGTAGTGTCAGTAGCCACTAGATTCTAAGCTTCATTATCTTAAATGAAAACTATGTCTTAGAGGGTTAACTTGGCTTCAAAGCTATAGGTTTCTGAGAATATTTAAACAAATATAAAAAGAGTCTACTGTCGGTTCACTTAGAAAATATATTGGTTAATTATTGCAGTACTATGTATCGTTAAAGCTTGCTACGTATGCTGCAGTATTCTGGTAGCTTTTGAAATTAGTCATGTATCCTATCAGGTAAATGTATTGCTAATTAAATCGTATAAATTAAATGGTTCATTTTATTCATTTATTCTGATCAATTTAATTTTAAGTAACCACGAATGGAGAGTTTAAAGAACATATTTTTATAAGTTTTTATACTTTTTTATTATGATATCATATTTAGTAGAATGAGATATTTATTTTAAATTTTGTCATAATTATCTTGAATATATAGTAGAATTAAAAAATAATTAGAGATTAATGGTTAATAAATGTATTAAAAACTGGTGGAAATATTTTACTGAGGATAATAAAGTATTAAAAAACTAATATAAAAAAATAATATTGTGATTTCGTTTTTTAATTGATCAAACACAATCTAATTTTGATTACTATACTAAAAAAGGAATCTTTATACAATTTTGTAATTATTTTACTTCTAAGAATAAATTATTGAAGTTTTTTTCACGATGAGAACTTTAGAAATCTTTCTTTATATCAACATACTTAAACATAAAATTATAATGATTTCTTAAAGAAAATTGATTAATTATTTTTTGGAACTTTATCATCAAATTTCTCATTAACCTAATTTCAATTAAAGGTAATTTGGCTTATTAATATATTTCAATTAAACAATTTAATAATTTCTTTATCTAATTTTTTTCTTCATTTTCTAAACATCCGAAATTCTTTAATTAATCTTAAATCCTTTTGACTTTATTGACTTAATCACTTTTAAGGAAAATATTAGCTATTCTTTTGTTATTTAGCTAAATTCCTAATTGAATTAAAGATAAATATTATCTTAAGTGCGAGGAATTTAATTAAATAGAAACAGGTAGTCTTTTGGAAAAATTTAATTTTTGAATAAGTGCTGCCATCGATATATCCAAAACGATGCAAATTTTTATTATAACGCATTTTAATAGCTTATTTTGTAATAAAATAAATTCAAATATAGAAAATACTTAATAACCTATATTCAAAATGTTTTGCATCTATTAATATTAATCAATTATCGTCTAATAATTAAGAAATATATCAAATAAGCTTTATATATTGAATTTCTCTATCTTAAAATTAATAAAATTTAATTAACTAATATTTTATTGATGATCAGAGAAAGAAAAGCCTAGATCTAATGTTTAATTACAAAATAAATGTCAATTATTTAAACTAAATAAATAATATTCTTAATTGGTATTTTCAAATTAAATATCGACCAAGGAAAAAATATTTCTTGATAAGGAAATTAAAAGACAAATTTACAATTTTTACTTTAAAGATCTCAAAAATTAATATTCAATTTCGAATTTTATAATTCATTTGGAAATAATAGAATTGCTATTTATTTATATTAATCTCTTCAAATATTTAGTAGTTTTGATTTATTCTTTGACTTTATTAAAAAATAAAACACTCTGAATCGATATTTACAAAAGATTTAAGGATTGCATATTAATATTCATCTGGTTATTTCAATTAAAAAATATTAGGATTGCAATCAAGTAAATAGAAAAAGAAGAAGATGAGAAACTATAATGTTATATTACTAAACTATACCATTATGGAATTAAAGTATGTAATTCTCGTATTAAAAAATAAGTAAATAATGTTTTTAAGAGCTAAACTGCCATAGAACTTCTAGTATTATAGGAATTATTCTAAGTTATATTATTTAGAATTAAAATAATTAATTTAAGATTTTTTCTAAAATTAAGAGGATTTGTTATTAAATATATTCACTATGTTTTTAATAAATATTTATTTATTTGACAATTTAGAAATCTTTTATCATAATAATTAATTTACAAAAGAGAGAGAGAGAGAAATGATCTAAAATAAAAAATAGAGATTTTTATATATTCGAATCTAATATGGCAAGTCTTAAAAATGAAATTATGATTAAATATTGAACCATCGCTAAAATTTAAATTAATATAAGAATTAAAATAGTATTTAAGAGTAGCAAGTTATTTGCCATTAAATTGCGAAGTAGAATGCTCGTAAGCTCATTGAATTTTAGAAGGATTCGGTTCGATCGCCATTAATACAGGAATTGTCTGCGTAAAATTTCGATGTCATGAACTCTGAACCAAAAAATTAAACAAGTTAAAAAACTTATGACTCATGTAGCTCTTTGCACAGGACTCCCATGAAGCAGCTACAAGGACAACTTTTATTATAATTTAATGCTTAATCGAATGGTTATAAAATTAACCCAATATCTAACTCTTCAACTCCCTCTAATTTTTTTTATCTATTTATTAATTCTCTTTTTTTTTTAATTAAATTCTCAGCTATATTAACATAAATTTATCTTCTTAAATATGATTTTGAAAAAAAGACTGCTTTTTATTTTATATTTGTTAATAACTTGTAAGATAGATAGTCTTGTCGACCATTAAGTTTTATTTATTTATCTAAAACACCGAAATAGGATAAAATTTAAAAGAAACTACTAAAAAATAAGAAATGAATTTATTAATGATGTTTGCATTAATTATTATCTTAATTTTTAATTGCTTTTAATTTATTATTTCGCCTCAGATTTAGTTAAAGTTAATATAAATTTGAATGTATTAAATCTTAAATCTTAACTAAAAATATTTAAGGTTTATTGATGTAAAAAATATTAAAATGTATTGAAAAGGATTCCAATAAGTAAAAATTGATATTTTAATTTTGTTCTATTTTACACTATATTTAATGTGATTAAGATGAGCCTTCATTTTGAAAGATGTAAAACATCATCACTTAGAAGGATAATGCATCTACGTTCTACTAAGTTTATACATTTTATAGATTTTTATTCAAAAATTCATTGAAAAATAAAAAAATGGATGTAGAATAAAATTAATTACTTTTAATTTATAAGATTATAAATAATTCTATAACTCAATTACTTACTTTTTATGAAGAAATCACTCTATAAAATTTTTAATTTGAAGTAAATAAATGATAAAATAATAGAATTATGAAAATCTTTTTAATTAGAACTCATAATTTGCAGAAATTTAAAGATAACAAAATTAGCTTTATATGATATTCAAAATAAAAAAAAATCTTTATACTAACTTTAAAACAAAACAAAAAGAAATATTCTTAAGTTTTTCCTTAATTTATCTGCACATTATTTTTATATTTATAATATAAATTTGAGCAAAAAAATATTTAGAGGGGCATTATTTTATATAGATTTATTTTAACCTTTTAAAATTTATCCTAAAGAATTTAACAGTTTATTGAAAATTGAAGAGTATGATATACAAAAAATATAGTCACCTGAAATTAATAATGTGACTAAATTCTTAGGAAATCTTTTTCATTTTTATTGATTCTAATAATGAAATTAATAATTTTATTAGTTAATTATCTGTTACCTCCTTCTAAAATAGAGCATTTTTAAAAATGAATTTCTTAACCATCTATTAATTGCTTTAGTATTAATTAAAATGTATTAAAGGATAAAGTTTGGCCATAACATATTGCTTTATTGGTTGGAGTAAAATATAAACCTTAATATCAAGGCTCAATACAACACAAATTAATACAGTAATAAACATTAGTCATTATTTTAATTATATCATTTTAAAAAAAAAAAAAAACAATGAGAAAATATTAAGCTTTAATAATTTAAAGATGTGATAGAAAATAGAAATTATATTTTTAAAAGAAAGATACTTTAGTTTCGAAATAGGAATCTATTAAAAGAATGATTATTTATATAGTTACTTCAAGATTTATTTAGATTTTAAAATAAACATTGAATTTTATTTCTATTAATTTTATAGATAGTAATTTTGATTAAAAATATATATTTATGATGAAAATAAATTTAATTTCTATTCATGTTAGCATTATAAATTTAAGAAAAATATCAATTGGTAATGGCTAATGAAAATAAAAAGTAACTTTTTTTCTTAAATCTGAAATGCGATACTCTAATAATGATAAGATAAGATAAGATAATGTTAATCTAAGGATATTATATTCATAGGCAACTTGCAATAGTTACAACTTTTGAATTATAAAGCTTGTGAGATATTTTAAATTTGAAATTATTTCTTAGTTAAAAATATAAATAAGTCTGCTAAAATGATTCAAGCCTTAACTGTTATACAATCTTATATTTATATTTCCCTCTTTCTCTAATTCAATTTGTTACTACATTTTTAAATTTTTATTCAGGATCTAAATTTGAATCGATCATTAATTCATTATAAAATTGGCAGTCACTTTAAAAATTTTAAAATAGATATTATGAACAAAACTCCCATCATACTTATAAATAGTTTTATTTATTTATACAAAATAATCAATCAAATTGCATTTAAGATTTTAATACTTTAATCTTTAATTTTTCCGACAAAAAATCCAAAGACGCTGAAATTAGACGAAGTTTATACATAATTTGACATAAAGTCATCATAGCATCCAACTGCAATGTCACTTTAAATGTCATAGAAGATATATTTAAGACTTGTTTAGTATGATTGTGGATTTGAATAATAATATCCAATGCTCTCCAAAGACATTTTTAATGGATCTTAATTCGAAAACAAAAGTAAAGCAAGAACTGCTTGAATTGAGGATTCATTCTATGGTACTTAAAATTTATTATAGATAGGAATTTAATATTTGATCGGTGGTCAAAAGCTTATAAATAAAACGTTTTAGTATTTACAAATAGATAAGTATGGTGCAAAAAAAGATATTCGCAGTTTCTAAAGTTCTATAAAATTAGTTTGACCTGATTTCTGTATATTAGTTTTACTTGCTGTATCTGTCTCTAACTATATTTTCTCTTAGTTTATATATTTATCAATTTTGGATAAGCTTACATGTGCAAAAAGAAAAAACAATGGCTATGCGTAAAATTCATAATCCTAAATTCGTTCAGCTGCTCTGATAGAATGAACTCTCCATTTTAGAACATTCTAAAGCCAAATATGCTATCCTACTGTATATTTTCAATGGATTCAACAAGATCAAAGGCGGAGGAAGATTATGTGCATCCAATATTTATTTGTTCTGTCGTCTTCTGCTACTTAATTCTCTTTACAAATTAAATAAAACTTAATTTACTCCATTTTATATATGAACTATTAACCTCCGATAAACTATTAATTCCTATCTATATTTTATTTATGATTATAGTTGAGAATTAAGTTAAAATCGGGGATTGATTAAAATAATAGATGGAGAGTTGCAACTTTGTGACAGTTAAAATCACAGATTCAATCCCTGCAGCTTGTTCGATAGAGAATCAAAAATTAATATGGGTTTCTTCTTTAATCATAGCCTCAACTCCTATCTGTAGAGAGATATGAAGCGCGCACTCTTCATCATCCAGAATTTCGTTTTCATCTAAACTTGTATCGCTTACAACTCTGTACTGAGAACTCCAACACAAAAGTTGCAAGGATGAAAAGTTCTTAGAATTTTATGCTCAATCGAATGATGTAATAATTATTCAATTTGGAAATAGTTCAATAGTCACGATTTTATTCCATGTTAATTTAATATCTAATTTAATTCTCTTTTTTTATTAAATTCTCAGCTATAATATAAAAATGAATTTATAAAATATTTGACTTGTATTACAAATCCTCCACCCACTACCAAATATATTATTTAATATAAATAGTCTTATAATGTGTTTTTATCATCCGTTTATGAAAAATAATCTGAAGCATACATTTGGCAATGCTCGTAGCACTAAGATTTTATGTGTTGATGTAGTCTTTCTAAGCCTACAGAGAATTTGAAAATGTAAAACTGCAATTTATTTTATTTATTTATTAACTCTATGAAAAGATTACTAATCTATAAATATCTGTTGCCTGAGAAATTATAGAAATATTAATCTTTACGATATTTTCTATTTACTCTCATCTTAACATTCAAGAAAAATATTATAAACTAATGATTATACGTTCAGCCCCGATTTTTCAAAAAATTTTGAGTTTGCCTCTTTGAAGCCTAGACCAACCAGGATGAAGTTCTTCTCATAAAGATTAAAACTTGGTACTGCAAGCTCTCCTTGTCGGCCATTGCTAAAAAATTTCAAAAAAAGATATTTTTACTTAATTAAATCCCACAATTATAGGGAAAGTTCTTAACCAAATGCCCATCATAAATTGATTTAAAACTTCTACTATAAAAGTCAGTGAAAAGATTAAAAAACAGTGGCTACTTACTGTAAAATCTGGCTTCCTAGCAAGTAATCAAAAAATCGGAGCTGAACGGATGCTATTGCAAAGATTTTTTAGAAAAGAAAATATTTTCATAAAGAATCTGTAAATTTGAAAATTAAACTTGCAATTTATAAGTAAATGAATAATAGCTTTTTAGATATTTGATAAAATAAATATTCAACTTAAATAAAGAAATGTTTATATATTATACGTTCACCTCGATTTTTGACTATTGGCTAGGAAGCCAGCTTGTCCAGTAAGTAGCTACTGTTTTTAGTCTTTTTACTGAACTTTAGAGCAGTGGCTTCATTCCCATCCATAATTGGCATGTTCAAATCCATGAATTACCCTACAATTGTGAGATTTAATAAAGTAAAGTTACCTTTTTTTGACATTTTTGTAGAAATACTCGGCCGACAAGGAGCGCTTACAGTACCAAGTTTTAGCCAAGATGGCAAGTGCTTCAACCTCATTCGTCCAGGCCTTACAGAAGGAAACTGAAAAGTTTTTGAAAAATCGGGGCTGAACGGATAATAATATTTTTATTTAAGAAAAGCCTTCTGAAATATTTGCAAATAATAATTGCATAATAACTTTATTAACACTATTAAAAAAGTTATTTATTAAATTTTTACTTTTCATTATATATTATGGATAAATTTCCTATTTTAAAATTTTGTTTTAAAGTAATTTAATTTTTGCAATTAGGCTCTGTCATCATTAAAATTTAATTAAGAAAAAATATTATTGAAGTAAGTTTTGCTAAAAATATTATAAATAAGTTATTTTAAAAGAGAAAAATAGAGAATTATACTAATTAATGGTTGATCTATCCTTATTTTGTATTTTATAAAAAATGATAGATATGGATATATATATATATATTTAATTATCATAAATGTTAATTAAGAAAGTAGGCATTTTATTTTGATCTACAGCTATTCCATATATTTAAATATAACTTTCATTTAATGGTATAAAGTAAACTATAAAATATAGCTGAGAATTTAATGGGAAATTAAATTAATTTATTATTTAAATTAAAATGGAACAAATCAACTACAGTTAAAGTGTGTCAAATTTAAATAAATATTACACCATTAGATTCAGTATGGAATTTTAAGAATTTTTATCCTTGCAACTTTTGCATGGGAGCGCTTAATAATAAGTTTACAGCGACAAAAGTTAAACTAAAGAAGATATTTTAGTTTGAGAAGACTGCGCGCAAAATACCTCGCTATAGAGAGGTCCCAAGGCGATGATTAAAGAAGAAACTTACATTATTTTTTGATTCTCTATCGAACAAGATGCAGATCAGGGGGTAAATTAGCGATTTCAACTGCCTCGAAGTTGCAACTCCCCATTTTTTATTTTAACTAATCACCCATTTTAATTTAATTTTCTACTATATTATTCTTAAATAAAATAGTCCATACTCCATAACAATAGATTTCGGAGTAATTTGGGTATTAAGTTTCATTGCACTAAAATATTGATTCAATAAAGTTCAAGAAGAGTAAAATTAGTCCCTCGCAATTAAATGTTAATTTTAGCCATGCTATAAATCGGAAAATTATCTCCTTATGAATAATTAGGTATAGCATTATTTATATAAAAATAAATTAAAAATGGTTTATTAAAAGAAAATTTATTTTAAAGCAAATGTCAGTATCAATAAGAGAAAATGAGAAATTTCAATATTTGTCAAATATCACTTATTAAATTGAAAAAATGAATACTTTTCATAGTATCTTCAATAAAGCATTAACTTACTTTTATACCTATCCATTTTTTGGATTTATGCTTAGGAAGTAGAGATTTCCGGATATTAAATTTATAATTAAGAATAATTATTTATTCAAATTTAGAAATCTCTACTTTTAATTTTAGATTTAGCTTTAAATTTTAAATTTGCTTTGAAATATAATGAGAATTTTAAGTGATAAATTTTCGGCGCTAGTATCTGAATCTCGAGCAAAGCTAGCATACAACTGGTCGTAATCTTATAGATAAAGCCCTTGTAGCTAAATTAAAATTTTGGCTTCAATATTTATCCTTCTTGATTCTTGTAGGTGTACATCCATCTCATTCGGAAGGGGTAAGCATTTTATAAAGAAACATAAATTTAAAATTCTAATACTAAGCATTTTTGTACAGTCCTATAAAAGAAGAGCTATCACCCCCTTCAGGTGTTTATTTCCCACCTATTGCGAAACTCAGATCATAAATTTTATATTTTATAATTACAAAAAGAATTAACTGAGACTTAACCAACGATATAATTTTATTGTCCAAGTTTATTAATTATAGAATTTTTATTTTAAGCTTATTGTCTTTAGCAATTAGAAAAGAATTGAGAATAATTTTGATCATAGTTAACCTTAAAGTAATCGATGACAATGTTGTATTGATCTTTAAAAAAGACTAGAGGAAACTATCTTTGGTTGAAGCAAGTTTTGTCTATGACACCCAAATCTGAGATGGCATAATATATATCCAAAAATCTATAAAAACAGATAAATGAATACCGATGGGGTACTAAGTAAAAAAGAACCAAATCTTGAATGCAAATTTTCCATTATTAGGATTCATTTAAGCTTTAATAACCAGTTTAAAATTGTCTAATATTTTTAAAATTCTTGTTCAGTATTACTTAAATTTAATTCACAAGGAACAAAATAGAGACAAAATTTATATTTATATTAACCTATCTTTACTGTAGCATTAATCATTATATTGTAAGAATCAGGGGTGAAGTCAAAATTGGAGAAATAAATCAAAGCTCAGACACTGAAAGTCTTCTCCTATATGCAGGATAAATATAGACCCGTGCCAGAATAATTGGACTCAGATCGACA
>JAJKFJ010023714.1:0-13891 GCA_027382625.1 Tetmemena sp. SeJ-2015 | reverse complement strand
AGAATTTAAGTGAGAGACACTGGGAAACCAAAGCGATCTCTATCGCGGATCTTATTTCCAATGAGTCTGAAAAATCTCGAGGAAGAACTTGCCTTCTTCATATGTAAGTTGATTTAGCTTGAGAGGAGAAGTTTATAATTTATTGTTATTGTTATTAAATGAGCAATTTTATACTTATTTTTGTAGACAGTTGATTATCTTTTAGATAAGACTCAAGCTTTCTACAATATTTTAGTGACAGCTATCTCTTGTAAAATTTCAGATCTTTTATAGAAATTGTTATATTTAAAAAAAATTACGACTCCTAATCGCTGTTTTATTCCATATACAATAAAAATATGATAGCAAAAATAAATTTACAGATTATCTTAATCGTATCAATTTCTTCTTTTTAAGTTTTCAATCACATAAATATTAGATTAATCATAATGGTAGTCAATTAATAATCGAGGGTATATCTCAGACTTTGATATTTTATTTAACTTATTTGAGGATATTTTCTGAATGAGTGCTTAAAATTTAATTTAAATTTATTAATTTATCTTCTTCATCTTAATATAAAAATTGAAACAATCATCGATACTAATTAAAACTTTTCCTTGAGTGATTTTATGATTTTTACGAGAGAATTATTTAAAAAGATGCGATATAAATTTTTCGTGCAAAACTTTTCATTTAAATAATCTTAAATCATTATAAAATATGAAAGAAAAAATAATTCAAATGTATATTTTAGATGAAAATATAAATATTAAAGATAAATATTTCTAATAACCATTACAAGATCATTTATTCTTATATTATTATAATTTAGATCAATTAAATTATGCAAACTATTTTATTTACTTATATTGAAAATCCGTGAAAATTCTTGGAGAATTTTGAGTTTAAAATTTGTCTGATTTGCTTTTTGTTTCTTTCTATCATTCTATAAGGGTTTTGGCATTTGCAAATTTGCGACTTTCTTTTCTAACTTTTGTCATTTTCCTTTTAGTCTTTTCTGAAAATGACTAATTGAAAAAGCTTGTTGATTCTTTTTTCAAATTATTATTTAACGCTGGTTGGGAATCAAGGATGTCAAAAGATCCAACTTCAGCAGGGAAGATTTTAAATATAGATTAGGTTTTTTATTATTCTTTTTGCTTTATTAGAGGAGGCAGAGCATTAAAAAATATTTTTAAAGCGCTTAATCAAGTTCTCTAAATAATTTTACACTATAAAATAGAATAATATTTTATTCTCTACCTCTTCCTTAATGCATAAAAATAAATGAGTCCGGTAAAATCATTGGCAAATATATTTAGATTCATTAAATTCAAATTTACAAACGCTTTATCTACGCTTCTTTGTTTGGCTGTAGTATTTAGTGTTCCCAAAATGCTTATGGATTTCGACATAGGTTATTAAATTGCCTCCTCTCCAAAAATATTAAACCATGAAGCAGAAGAATGCTATCATTATAATATGGAATCAGATCTCGTTCAAAGGTAGTCAGATGTATTTTCCCTAGAGCCTCCGCTTTATTTAAAAAAAATTTTTAATTTCTAAGCTATTCTTGCTCGTTTCATAAATCTGACAATATCGAATTGCTTTTATATCATTTGAATCCCTCTATCAATAGCAAGTTCATGTCGAGATTTCTTGCCCACTAGACACGGCATAAATAATATAAACCCTCTCAAACTTCTCTTTAGTAAGATCTATTGAAAACAATTAGAAAATATGAAAGCTTTCTTTCACTTTTGTCATGCCCTAGAGTCTTTCCAATATTATAGACTTCATCTCGCTGTTTTTCCTTTTTAAAACAAAATTAGTATAATCTTATGAAAAAATGTTTTCCTTTGTATAGATTTTGATTCCTCTTAGTTTAAGATGACGCAGTTTTATTTTTATCGATCTATCTTTTCCTCATTTGGTGTTTAGTTTCTTGATTATTTTCTCTGTTTATGTGTTTTCTTATTAATTGATTCTGACTCAATATCTCCTCCCTCAAAATTATTCTTATTTAAAGAAGCGTTATTTTCTTGACAAGAGTCCTTGATTTTTTCATTTCTCTCTTTGAAAATGATAATATAATAATCAGTTAATTTGTATATTTAAATTGATTAAATAGGTTTATATCGACTATAATAAATCACTCATTTATTTTATTTTTATATCTTTGAGTTTGACTTTGGGCATTTGCATCTCTGACTAAGTTACTAGGTCAGATCCATTTAACTCTTATATCTAAAAATAACCACTAATTTTAATCAGGTGCTGTTGTTTTATTCTCGAAACAGAAAGTTGTTTCACTTTGGAATTTATTCAAATAATAATAATATTGTTGATATATTTTAATTTTGATGATCGACCATAACCAACAGTTTCCTCATCATATGGAGGAAGTAAAGCAAAATACTATAAAATATTATAATATCTTTTAGAAAACATTATTTACAGGCTCTTCTGTATTCAGAGCAAATAAAATAAATCTAATAAACTACAAATAAGTAAGAAAAAGGTAAAGAAATAATTTAATAAAGTTTTTTAATTGATTTTGCCTGTGATCATTCAAACCCCCTTTAAAAATATTGCATTTTTAATTTAAAAAATGCATTAAATTTATGTTATTAAATGGATTTAGATTCCAAAGACAAGCACGATGACTGAGGAAAAACCTCCAGTAGCAGATAGCGCGTCTACTATGCTAAATGCTTGTCGAGTAGTTGTAGTCAACTCATCATCCTAGCTTTAAATAAAAACATTAAGGAATTAATTAGCTTATAAATATTCTGAGAAGAGTATTGTCGGTCATTACTTTGGAAAGAGATGGACTATATCTCATTTTATAGCTTATATTTTATACTTCATTGTGGTATAAGTTAGATTTTTATGGTCAAAGCTAGAATATTAAAAATATAGAGTGAAGCCATGAGTCCTTAAGATAGGCAATATTCTTTTGCAAAATCACATATATTTGACCTGAAGATTGAGTAAGGTATATTCACTTTAAAAAAATTATAGTGAAGAAATAAATATATTTGTGCAATTGATTGGTTAGCTACTAAGATAGTTAATATGTTAATTATTATATTTAATTACTACAGATACTTTAAAAAAATTAATTAATTTTAATAAACAGCAGATTCATTTATAAAAAATTAAATTAAATTTAGCATAAAAAGAAAGATTAAAAAAATTAAGTATGATAGTACTGAATTGGATTATCGAAAGAGGCAGAAGCAAAATAATAAAATACTGAGTCATATGTGCGTAATTTACTATGATATATCCTAAAATTGCATTTTAAAAAAGAATTAACATATAATTTGTTTCTTCAGGCGTTTTACAAGTCTCTCCGGGAAAATTTAACACAAGCAAATTTTACTAAAAATTTAAAGTTATTAATACGGAATTAAGGAGTAAGTACTTAAGGGTATAAATAAGCAAGTGCGTAACTAGAATAGTCACCCCTTGGAACACGTGTCAACCCATGATGCCACCAGTGCTCAGACTTGCCACTTCTATAGGATTAGGAATCCGGAGGAATCAATTATACTATTGCACCCCCTAGTCTCCAATCTGAGTATCAAGACTCTGAGTGGACAAAGTTAAGTCCAAAAAACCTGCGGAAAAAGATCTAGGCCTCCTAGTAGGTCAAGGATACTCCACTGTGTCAAGTAACATCTCAGACGATATAGTGTAGAATAATGCCAGTGGATTAATCAGAAGTATTATCTCAGAGAAACGCCAAATAAGTTCCAAACTGCTTACTCTTACATCTACCTCTGAGCTCCCTTGATTTTTTTTACCAAGATCATTACTCCTTTTGGGCCCTATAATCTGAATAGAGTAGATTATTAATCTAGGGTCAGGAGATCAATTTTAGAAATAGAGTTTTTCTTGTAAGGCTTCAGGGCTCGCCATAATCCGAGCACTCTTCATTTAAACACTTTAAACTTTAGCAGATTACTAAACCTAAATCCCCTCCATTGGGATAAACGTACATGAAAGATGCATTGAATAAGGGCAAGATTATATCCTCCCGAGCCAAGCCGACTTTAGAGCCACGTAACTAGACATAGATTTTAACTTTCTAATTTAATGATTTCTATAAAAAATATTTTGCTTTATATTTCTCAAAAAATAATTTATCTACTATAAATAATTCAATTTTAATCTTATTTAATTCTTATTTTGAATAGCAAGTCTTGCTAACAATAGGTTATTAGGATCCTAAACAATCTTCTTTTTAGAGTACTTGGACCAATGAGTGTTAAGTTGCTTTATTTAATTTATTTACATATATTATATATGCTTTAGCTAGGACACCACCAATTTGAGGTATTATCCATTCATTACTCATTTTGAAAAATTTATCAGAATTGATCTGCAATAAGGAAGAAATAAGATGAACTTTCGTTTTCTGAGCATTGAATTGGTACTGCCTTAGAATTGTTAAAACTTTTTAAAAAAGGAAATTTTAATTAAATATTTTTCTGAAATCATACAGCTGTTCCTCAACACAAAATATTAATTCTCATCGTCGACCTGAAAGATAAGTAGTGTCAGAACTAAAATAAAATAACATTTTTTCTTCCCAATAAAAAATTAATTTCTTGCCAATAATTCAAAATCTGTGCTGAAAGTGTAATATTATCTCTTGATAATCCCATGAATCTTTAAAATAAGATAACTTCTAATTTGTTTATTCTTTCCTTTGTGCATCTTGCCATAGGAAAAGAAAACACTAAATAGAAATAAATGATGATAATGTTGATAGGAACATAAGTTTGATTCATTTTCTAAGAGAAAGTTTTTAAAATAAAAGAATGAACAAAATAAATTTACATTTTATAAGTCCCCTCAGCATAATTAGGTACAAAGCTATATTCGACTGCTGTGTAGACTATCGAGAAAAATGTGTAGATAAAATGTAAAGTAAGATGTTTGAGTTAGCCACATTAAATATTAAGAAATTACAGAGTCCTAACAATTATCATACCATAATGATATTTCTCAGCATTTATTGTGACTCCAATGGACTTATCGTGTGACATCTCTATCATCATTCTCTTTCAAAATCAGAATCTAGATAATACATCACACCAGTCCCACTGCAAATTATTCTGATATCATTAAAAGTTTTAGAGTCTTAGTCTTTACCATAATTGTTAAACTGTATATTGTAAATTTGGGTATTTATCTAAAGTACACACCCTTCCTTCAGAGGATCTGTGGGAGATAGCTTATTTTATTTTTCAATTCAAATGGTACTAAAGCCAAATTTTTCAATAACAAAACCGCCATTAAAGATATCCCACATTTCATTAAAATCTCTTACCTTCAGATTATAAAACTAGGTCGCATTTAGATTAAACCTATCAGAGCAATGGCATTGAATAAAGGTAGGCAGATCTTATACTTGCCGCAAGTTTATTTTTTGCCGTCCACTCGTCCTAGTTTTCAATTTTTAATTAAATAATAATTTACCACATTAAATCTTCAATTCTAATTTAAAATTTAAAAAAAAGTAGCCACGGTCTAATTAGGTCCACCATTTAATAGCTTTTTAATTTTTGATAAATATATAAACTTTCTTTATGCATATTATAAGATTAAATAACATAAAGTAAAATACTCTTTTTTTATAATTGGATTATATTGTATATGATTTGAAGAGCTGTGTCATACTCTTCCAAGTTGAAGGTGAGTTCCCTCCCATCAATCTGAAGGTCCTTGAAATCTATTAAAATTATTGCGTTCACTTAATTAAAAGATTGAAACATAATAATATTTCAAAAATTAAAAAAATAGATAAGGTAAATTAAGGCTTTAAGATTTTAATTCTTCTCAGCCATTTTTGATTTACATTCCAAGTTCTAACTGAAGAATAGTTATAATTTTTTATCAGAAAAGACTATTTTTTAATTTTTCCATTTTAATTAAATTTAAGTGAATACAAATTCTTTGCACTTAGCGTTGGAGCAGAGCTAAGTTTTTAAAGGAAACCTATTTATAGGTTAAAATTGTAATTAAAATATAAATGAAGATTTTTTTATCGTAAGCTATTCAAAATAAAATAGAGGATTCTCTTTTTTTCGATTATTTACGCTCCATACTTATTTTTATAGTTTGAAGATCATGGTAAAATATATTCAGTATTGTTTATTGTGTACTAAGTTCTGCTTAAAAAGGTGTTAAATATAAATTTAAGAATGCTAAAGGTCTGAGAGACTTGTAAATATTCATTAAATTTATTGCAAGCCTAAGAATGCAACAGTAGCAAGAATTGAAAGTATAGACATGCAACCTCCGAAATGAGATTTAAAAGTCATGTCCTTCTTATAAGTCACACATAATTTTTAATATAATTTTAAACCGATAAAACTAAATCTGAAAATTAAGAATAGGGTATTTAGATTTATTTAATATAAAATAGAATAAGTCAATGAAACCGGAAAGCCAAAGCGGTCTCTGTCTCGGATTTTCTTTCCGATAGCTTTTATATATTTGTTGGTGAAGTTTGAAGTCATAAATGAACGAGATTTTTGATATTTTGGTGGTTACTTTTTTAGAATAAGATTTTTTATCACTTATTACAGTAGATTTAAATTATAAGCTGGCAAAAGTAGTTTAAATATATTTTCTTGTTATTTTATTTACCTATTGAAAAGATTTAAATAATATTGAGTTCATGCTATATATTTTTGTTGTTGTTGTGCTTTTCTTAAATTTAATGGTTTATTTGTTATCAGGAGCGCTCTTAATGGTGAATAATTTGATGCCCTCTTTTGTCTGTGTTTCCCTTTTCATTATACCTTTATAAACTTTATCTCAAATCCTCAATAATAATGCAAGAATGAATTGGCAGGTGCTAAATTCTAGTAACTATGTGATAATGAAAAAAATTAAACTAAAAATCTTTAACTCAGTTTATTTAAGCGAATCTTAATAAATTAAGCCTACTACTATTCAATAAATTGTCCGTAATAATCGGTGGTGATAGGATCTGAACCTTAATCAAATTTATTATTTTTAATAACTTCAATATTCATGTATTCAAATTTGAATTTACTGGATAATAGGAATATTGTATATATGATCAACTGTTAATTCTTTATTTCAAATTATCATCTGAAGAGAAGGACTCTACTACTTCTTTTTCTAATTGTAAATCTTTAAAATGCTTACCGATCAACATCATCTTAAATATTTTTATTTTATATTTGAACTGATAATAGTCCTTTTCTGGGGAACTTTGAAACTCTAACTCAGCTACTGAGGTTTCTTCTTTTTCTTATCCCTAACCTTGTACTTGCATCCTGGTTAGGAATTTATGGGAGGGTCTATTTCAGACTCCTCAAAATCATATTCCTTAGGCTCACTCTGAGTTTTTATAAACAGGTTAGGATCATCTTGTAGAAACAACAAAAAAACAATATTTATAATAAGGTTTTTGAAGGTTTTTATAAGTATTTTAAATTATTTTTTATGAAAAGTAGAAAGACCAGATTCTAGATGAGTCTCTAAATTTTCTAAGAATGAGAATAGTTTTAAACAATTATTTACAGTGTAATTAAAAATATAATACCTAGATAGTTCTTTGAAAGAGCCTTTAAAAATAAAAATCAAGGACCTCTACCTCACAAAATCAAATTAAGAATAAACTTCATACAAAAAATTTTCTTCTTCACACTTCACGTCGTCGTAGTCTTATGAAAGGATGCTTCAAAATTAAAAGCATAATAGATAAATTAGCTTTTGTCATCCACTTTTACAAAATTATTAACTCTGTCTATTCGGCCATTCAAGTTGAACGTTTGATTTAACTTATTTACTTTTTATTCGCCTCATAAAAACACAAAGATAATTTCCTCCAGTAGCTAGTATGTTGCTGTTAAAATATGGAATCAACTCTCTCTAGAAAGGAGTCAATGAGATATTCCCAAGAGCCTCTGCTAAAAAAATATAAATTTAAGTTATAGAGATAAAATATTTATGCTATTCTAGCTTTCTTCATAAATCTGACCACATCAAAGTGTTTTTGGATAAAATTGATCCCTTTCTCCATAGCCTCATCATGCTTTGACTTTCTTCCCAATAGGCAAGGTATATCCCTTAATTATTGAAAGATAAATTAAGATTTTCAAATTTTTTAAACTCTATTATAATCATCCTACATGTCTTTTTAAGCATGAAATTTAATGATATTTTATCCTAAATGAACTTCTATATCGTCTAGTTGAGAATAACTTTACCATAGAGTCTCTTCATCACTGCTTATTCTACCAGTCTAGATTGATAAATAAGTATAAACTTCAATTTAAACTTTTAATTGCTCGGACTTGATTAGAAAATTTAGTTTACGTCTTGGAAAGTATTTATGCACTTGAGTGGGAGTATTGTCTTTGTCTTTGGTGGTGTCTATAGCTTTCAAAAATGGCGCATCAAGACTTTGTTTCTTCAATTTTTTACTTCTTTGTTTGTATTTTGAGACTGGAAGTGGAGAAATTATCTCATCCTTCCCTCCTTCAAACATTTATTTGCTAATTCTTTTTGCTACTTACAATTAAAAATTAATAAATCATATCACTTTCTAAGGCGTGATGGGAGGACTTTCGATAATCTAGAACGGTTGAGCAAATTTACTATCCTTTCAAGGCTTAAAATATATTTCAGCTTAATAAAAATATTTTTAATATGATTACTCCATATTGATAAGCAATTTATTAATTTGTATATTTAAGGCGTGGGACTTGATTGCTAAAATGAGTTGCCTAGCTAAAGAATATAAATCAAATTCATTTGTAAATAATTTGATCGTTGAGTTCTTTCTTGGATGTTCCATTCTTCGAAGATTATTTGCATATTTTTTATGGTAATTTACATAAATGATGTAATAAGATTTGAACTTATCGCTATCTATTATAATTAGCAGCTTTCTCATCATCTGCAGAAAGTAAACTAAATTAATTTGCTATAATAGAATATATGTATTCAAATAAGGTTTATAGGCTCTTCTAAATTCGACCAGTGAACATCCCGAAAAACAAAACTATCACTGAGGAAAAACCACCTGTGGCAGATAGTGCGTCTACAAAGCTGAAAGCCTATCTAGTAGTGGTTTGTACTTCCTCACCCTGGCTATAAGTAAAAATAAACAATTTAAATTATAGCTGATAATAATCCTCATCAGTGATTAATCTGAAGATGCTTTCTGCATAAAGCCCATGAACTTAGAAGTTAAAAAACAAAGGAAGTATTATTATTAAAGTAGTGTAGGTCAGATTCTTTTGATCAAAGCTTGAGCAATAAAATAATAATTTAATTTTGTGAGTGGAACCAGGACTCCTTCAGATAAGCTATTTGCTTCTGCAGGTAAATGAATACATGAAAGGAAGAGTAAGATGTCACATATATTCTAGTCAAAATAACACATTAATTATATTGGGTAGGATTATATGTAGTACTTAATTATATACAATAAGATATTATTTTGAGTAAGTTTAATTGGGTCGTCGAAAGATGCTGATTCAAAATATTTTTATTCCAAAAATCAATCAAAATATTAAGTTAACTACGCGAAGGCAATAGTATTCTTTAAATAATAAAATAAAAAAATTATATTTTTAAATTCAAAGTTTATTTTTAAATATTTTGTTTATAGATTCGGTTTTTTATAATTAGAAGATTTACTCCTAAAATCTTTATTCTATTTATCTCTTTCTATTAGAATTTTAAAATTAAGTAAGTCTTGAATTTAATAAATTTATAACTATAATTGAACCCAATAAAGCATCATAAAATATATAAATTGTATTGTTTATAGGATCAGTTTCCTCTTTAGATTTGCAAGTCTGTCCTGGGAAGTTCAACGCTTTTTATTTTATAATTAGCTAAGAAGTATGGGTTACAGTAGTAAACGGCTATTATATATAGTTTTCTCTCCTCTGTCGTCGGCCCTAGCAACAAAGAGTTAATTTATTTTACATCACTTATTTTAATATAGATGAAGATAAATAAATCTGAAACCTCAAAATTAAATAATTTGTTTTTGTAATAGTTTGCTGAGGGCACCACCAATTAGTCATGTTGTCGTGTGAGAGGTTCATAAATCTTTTATTTAAACAAATTTAAATCAATTTTTGAATGATCTTGATGTGCTGCATCTGGCAATTGGGATATATTTAAATGCTTAAATATACGTTGGTATGAATTGCTGCGAGTACATTCACATATTTTCCGTATTTCATTATGCATATGCTAAATATATGGTGATTCCTTCAGTGTAGTTGGAGATATATTTTAAAGTTGTGCTTGTAAACACTGGCGTAAAGTAAGTATAGATCAAAAAATAATATCATATTCATTTATAAATGTTCTCAGAATACACAACAAAATTATAAATGCTTTTAAGACATATTCAAATAAATACACAGTTGTGTTGGTCCCACTCAATACCCAATAACTTATAAACAGACAATTCAAAATTAAAATAACTCTCTTTCTCTCTTAATTTAAAATGCTAACTGAATTAAGATAAAATATAGAGATTAGACTGTAAGTTATTTGCATCGCCATATCGTATTCATTGAGTTCAAACACCACATAAAATAAACTTCTCGCTTGTCAATGTATAAATCCTTTATCAACTTAAAATTACAAATTAAGCTTATCAAAATTCTATCTCGCTTTAATAAAATTGAATATTTTAACTCTACAAATAAAGCAATAGTTTAAATTATCATTGGATTTTTTATTTAAGAATTTATTTGTGTAAATTTATAATGATCAACATGGTATTGTTGATTGTGTATTGAGACCTGCTTCACTAAAAACATTATATATTTTAAAAAATTTGTTTTTGCTTATAGTTTGAGAAATCTGCACTTTTAAAATTATAAATTGCAATCCAAAGAAGGCAAGGGTGGCTAAGATGGAAAGAATGGACATGCATCCTCCAAAGAAAGACTTGTAAGTCATGTCTTTCTTATATGTAAGCGACACTGGGAACCCAAAGCGGTCACTGTCGCGTATCTTCTTCCTTAGAAAGGTGAAAAGCTTGGACGGATGTCTCATTCTTAGTAAGTAATATAAGCTTTATTTGGCTACTGCAAATATAATTATTAATAATATCTCGCAAATTTCTTCAACTAAAAAATAAAGGGGTAATAATCAGATCATCTAATCAACTCTATCTAAATAAAAAACTTCTTACAAATTTATTCAATTCACTCGTTTTTTAGTGACATAATCACTCTCCATAATCCAAATTATAAGAGCATAGACTTAATGAGTATACATAGAATAATTAAATAATCTCATGCATTTTTCCTTTTCAATTACTTAACGTTGTGAATTCGTTATTCTAAAAATTCGAAAGATTACTCTGAGGACTTGAGTGAGGAATATTAAGACTCAAGTTGTAAGTCTTTTAGGAAATTTCGCTTATCCTTATGGATTTTTCCAACAAATGTCTTAGCTTACTTTAAGTGCAGCGGCTGTTCTACTTTAATTGGACTTATAATGGCATTACTGGATTAGGGTTTTAAAGCTGTCACCTATTCCAAAGAGCTGTTTGACTGTTCTTTAATTATAGGGGATGGGTTTGGCGAAGAGGAAAGTGAGGGTGAAGATATTCTAACATCCTCTCTCACTTACTACCTTTCTTAAATCAAGTTCATCCTTTTTGAAAGGTCGCCCTCACAGCTTGCAAACACCGATTCATTTTCTAGATCCTAATAGTGCATAGACAGCTAGCTCAGGATTTATAACTGCTAGGGTTTAGCATTTGAATCTTCATCTTAGTTTAATTCGAAACTCTTTAAGAAATTATAGAACTGGTTATTTGGGTTCAGCTAGGGCTAGTTTATCGGAGGAAGAGTTATAATTGTATCTCCCTTTGTAGTCTATCCCCATTTTGAATTCTTAAAATAGTAATAAACTTGAAATAGTAAAATATATTCTTAGAGGAGATAACCTCAGATTAACTATTCCTCTTGATGTCTTTATCGAGAAGAGTTTTCCTTTTTGAAAACTTAAATTTAAAACTCTATGTTGCTTCTGGACTTGAGTATCATGCTTTCGTTTTCTTCATCAGCAAATTTTAAGATGAATTTGATTTTATACGCAAATCTAATGACAGGTGTGTTTCTCTCCTTAATGAAAGGCCTATTACTGGCTTAGTCATCTCTACTGAGGAGGTTGTGAAAGCTGGTGAAGTCTTCATTTACGCCTGTAAGCGTGTTTTTGTTTTGATTTGTATTCTTAATCGTTATATCCTCTATCTCTCTCTTTTTGAAGGCAGAAATATCTATCTTAGTCTGTTCATTGTTTTCAAATAACAACAATAAATTAAAATATAACACTATTTATAATGGAAATCTTAAGTGTGGCTCATCTTGAAATGTAAGTTGCTCTAATATAGATCTTAAGTAACATTCTCTATACACCAAATCACAATTCTTTAGATTATTATTGCATTCTGGAAATAGTCTCTCTATAATTTTACTAAAATAATTTATAACTATAATTTGTAAGTTAAGTTATTCTTTCTTTTGCATTTTGCCTAGCTTATATATAGATTCCCTTTTTTAATCAGTTTATTTTATAACGTTTTTATTGAAAAGAGGTGCCATAATTTTAATTTCTGGATTAAAAATGTCAATTGCAGCTCTGGATTATAAAAAATTAATAATAAAACTAAAGATGCTCTTATAGTCTTTATAATATTCTATATGTCTAATTCTTTCTTTATCTTTCTTAATCCCACATCAATTAACAAAATAGAAACAGTATTCAAATTAAATTAGTTTTAGTTTCCTAGACTGTTTGATTCTACAAAGAGAGAATAAAGGTGCGCATTGGATTCTGCAAAAAGCTTTGCATTTAGATATCTTAATTTTGTGTGAGTTTTACTGTCTTCTTTAAAAAGAATCTTTAAACTTCGTTTTCAGTTCTTCTTTGTTGTCTTATTAGAAAAAATGACAAAAATATTTAAAGAATATTCCTAATTAGATTTAGAGTCCACTATCTCATTATAATCTCAATTTAATAAGGGATGAGAAGTTTAATTTATTAATTAAAAAAGGATAGGTTCAAAAAATAAATTAAAATTTTTTTTGAATAATCTAAAATTTGATTAGATACATGCTTAAATAATCATATCAGTTAGGATTGATTCCTTAATTTGCAATTATCGTAAAAAAAACCAAGAATATAAACCCTCTATTAGAATGATGAAAATTTTAATATAGAGTCTATAATTTAATCTAAGTTTGTACATTTAATTCCTCAAAGATCTTTATGCAAACAATAAGCATTAGAATTGATTTATATAGTTTTTTTTCTATTTAACATTCTACCATAAAATAAATTGATAGAGGTGGAGCTATTAGCTTTGCGCTTGCTTTCATGATATGTGTCTAGTTTATTGATCAAGCGGATTATTAAATTAGAAAGTTAAAATTCAGGACGCACACGACCGGCACTAGGCACCGGTCTCCCTTTCCCTGAAGGCTTTCTGGTTTGGTAAATCCATTGGCTGGTGGGTGAGTGCTTAAAAGAGGCAAGGGATAATGGCAGCCGAAGCCCTGGGGAAGGTGGTGAGCTGCTCACTGGAGAGATAATCAAAGGTAAGTGGTTCCCACTCACCCTCCTAAACCTTTAGGCTGGGGGGATTTGGGTCTAGGGAAACAATCAGTCATGCAGTTGGGCAGCGAAAGCCAGAGCTACGGAGCAACTTGTTCCCGGTCCGAAGCTACCGATTTTTTTTCTCCTTTTTGATTTTTTGGATGGGGCTGCAGAAGCCGGGGGGTTCTGCTCAGGTGTGAGGGGGGGTGCCACATGTTTTAAAATCCCTATTCGGCTGGTAGGTTTTTGCGCAGATAATGGTCACCCAAACTTC
>JAJKFJ010023713.1:0-13793 GCA_027382625.1 Tetmemena sp. SeJ-2015 | reverse complement strand
GGCACTCACCCGCCCCCCGCCACCAGCCTCCAGGTCGCCGGCGACTCGGCCCTCTCACTGACCTTGGGTGAGGTCTCTCGGACTTGCCGAGGTGAGAGCTAAAGATGGCCGAGGATCCTTGGAGCGGCAGCTCCCTCGCCGGCGACCTGGAGGCTGGTGGCGGGGGGCGGGTGAGTGCCGCTGCGTAGGCTGGAGTCACCGTGGCCAAACCGGCTGGGTCGACCTCCCGTGCTAGCTTGAGCAAAGTGCGTTTTTTTTTTGAAGATCGGGGAGGTCGGCGTCCCCGGCAGACATTCTTTTAAATATTAACGAAAATAATTAAGTTTAAATTAAGGTAGTTCACATCAGCAAGCAAGGAGCAGTTGTATTACATTTAACTAACCAATTAAATTCTCGCATATAATATATCAATTTTGAATTCCTTTTCTTCTTCGCTGCTTGAAAGTTCTGCACTTATAGAAGAAGATGATGAGGAACTAAGAAGTCATTTAAACATGAGAATAGGATTATCAAAATTTCAAGTTCAGGTTCTTTAAGATTCTTGTCAACTGCGCTTTCTGAATGAAGATACTCCGAAAATTAGGTAGGCTCAACTTCACTAAACTTGTCTTGTTTTTGATAACTCAAAAGCTGTGAAGGAACCAATGGCTTGGAAAATTAATTAGCAAACTGTCTCTAGCTATTCCGACTCTCCTCTTACCCCGTGCTTTCTCATTCAATTGCATAGGGAAAATTAATGGTCAATATTAGAAATGCACTTTGAAGAATATTCTCTTAGATCTACAGTTCTTCACCGAGGTCGTTTGATACCTTGGATATTAACTCCCCCAAATGAGCGCTCTCGTATTTGTGCGTGCCCGAATATTAGTGATTATTCAGATGCATCCGGCCGAAGTCTCCAGCTAACACCGCCTATCTCATCAGCTCGAAGGTGTTATCATTTGGATTTATGTAATTCTAGCCCTCGTCCAAGTTGTCTTAGTTTTGAGTGTCTTGATCCGGCTTGCCTAGATTGAAAACGACAACAACTTACTTGCTTCATATAAATTAGCATTGATTGTAGTCCTCTGACTGGTCAGACGCTACAAACTTGATCTTTGAGCTCTCCTCATGGAGCATGTTATCGAGGCCTATTATTTCGTAGATGGCAGGCACCCTCAGACGCTTATTCTTGTTTATGTAGTAGAAGTAGGGGAATGACACCACAGAAGTCCATAGGAATAAACACTCAATAAGAATGAATGACTTAAGAAATGGATTCGTGATTTGGTTTAGAGAGAGCGCTCCCAAAAGCTAGATGCCGAGTTGCTAGGCGTTACCAGTGTATAAGAGACCTTTGTCTACATCGAATAATCCAACTGCCAACAAGCCAAGCAGTCCACAAAAGGCATGGATCTAAGTTGCATCTACAGGGTCGTCTACTTTCAGCTTTACCATCACCCAACAGCTGAATATGTACCAAAAGCCACTCATTAAACCTATAGCTGAGGCTGCATACGGCTCTACATTAATTTCAAACCATGAAATAATTGTCTTAAAACTTATTCAGAAGTGATTGTTACAAGGCGCAGTGATAGCAACATGACCAGCTAGTAAACCGTTGATGATGTTAGCAGGATTGAAGTTGCTGACTGGGCTCACCTTCCTCATGAAGTAAGGCTTAAAGGTAAAGACTACAAGAGCGGAGACAGTTCCACAGAGCAAAGTATTTAGTATGATCTTTTGAGGGATATTAGCCGAATTTAGCTCTGTAATGGAATAGGCAGAGGAGCCGTTGAAGAAGAACCAGGCGATCCACAAAAGCAGAGAACCAATTACGATATTCGTCATTGAGCTGTATCCTCATTCTAAAATTTCCAAAAATTGCATCTTCTTTACACTTAGTTTACTGAAAGTTCTGTTTCAGGTTATGATCGTAGATAAGGATCATATGCTTGACTGTTTTATCTTTGAGTTTTTCAAATTCCTTCAGCTCTCTCTTGAAAATCTTGATCCTCCGATACATAGGCAAGGCTTGTGATTCTGCGAAGCTGATGTTTATGTCCTCATCTGATTGACCTCCGCCTATGGGCCTAACTTTGGAACTCATTCGTTTCCTGGCTTTGATCTCCTCTTCTGTCAGTTTCTCTATGTGAGAGCGATCGAAGAAGCCAATTCTAGGACCAAGGATATAAGAGCCCCAAAACCCAGCTGCTCCTCCAATCAGATGCACGCATCCGCTTCCTGCAAAATCATGAAATCCTGCTCTCTGAAGGAAGCCACCTCCCCAAGCCCAGCCAGCGCTCACTGGGTATATAAAGCCGGTCATAATCATAGAGTAGACTACATAGGTGTCCATGTAGGTTCGCTCAGCAAGACTGCCACTCACAAGTGTGGTGCAGCTTGCGCAAAAGCTGAAGCAGAAGATCCATCGAGTGTAGTCAGCACTACTGAATCCAAGTCCAAGAAATTTAATAAGTGAAGATATAGCATAATGAAATTTACCTTGGCCTATGATTCCACCTTGCTAGTCCTGCATGAGACCATAGCCAGAGATGTAGAACACTATCGCACCAGTAAATGTGTCTATCACATTCTTCACTAGCACGTTGGCTGCGTTCTTATTTCTTACTGACCCAGACTCCAACAGAGCGAATCCTATTTGCATCATCAGAATCATAATCGAGGAAGTTAGCAGCCATAAAGTATATTTTAAATTAATTTAGATCCAGGCTGTGTTGATAGGATCATCAACTAGCTTGAACATGTTATCAATCTCCTTTACTGATGCGATGTAAATTGTGCTATTTAAGCTTCTCATTTCTTTAATTACTAATTTCCCTAACATTATAGAGAAATTTTAAACTTTTTGACATAGAAAATGATGAGTGGAATATAATCAAATCATCTTTAGCTTGGTTGATGTTTGTGATTTCTGTTGGCATGCTCTCTCTGTTTCTGCTCTATTTTATTGATCATATCGTTACTGAGTAGGTCTGTGCCTCCATGCATTAACACATCCATCCCTGTGATCTCGTAGATGTGTCCCACTCTAAATTTTAATTAAAGTCTGAACATTATAAGGAGTAGTTTATTTGTTGAGGCTCTTCAGAGTGAAGAAATAAGCAAAGCTTATGCCAGCTGACCAGATGGAAATTGCAACGCATCCGTAAAGTTAGGCTAGGAGTAAGGAGCCGTTTCCCGTAAAGAAGAGGCCTTACTAATTGTGGAAAAGACCCACAGATAGCACGCCCCATAATCCACAGAAAGCATGTATTTAAGCAGCCTCAAGAGGGTCAATTGCAATGTTATAATTTAATTTCTAAGTCATCTATCTTTAGATGGATCAAAAGCCTACAAGCAAGGCAGTAGATGAAATTTCCAAGAATGCCTATAATGAGTGAGTGCCAAGGCTCAACAGCGTCTGCTATTCCAGTAATAGACACAAGTCCTACAATCAGTGAATTGCAAGTTGATTGCACCGGATATCGATTAGTCAAGTCACTATTTCCCATTATCAAAGGTCTAAACAAAAGCACACTCACGCAAGATGCTCCAGAGGCGATGATTGTATTCATAATCACTTTCTAAGGTAAGATGCTAGTCTTCTTAAAAGTTATTCCCATACTTGATCCTCCGTTGAAGAACAGCCAGCATATCCAAAGAAAGAGCGTGCCTTGTACTATCAAAGGAACGCTATTTGGTCTAAAAGCTGTCTTGATGTTCTTGTCATAGAGATCTAGAATTTGCTTTAGTTGTCTATCATCCACCAATTTGAACTCTGGGAACTTCTCTCTAATCTTCTCCATCTTCTCTTTTAACCTAGGGCTTAGAAATAGAGAGCCATAGCTTCCCTTGCCAGTTCTCACAAAATCCTTGCAGCCATTAAGTTCTTTATTCATTGCAACTGGGTCATAATGGAATTTAGGTACTGATGCTGACTGCTCCTCCTTAAAGTCGTGAGGTGCATCGTTATATTACATTTCACTGGGGTTGTATTCAGGAGATAGCACTGGCAAATGAAGTTGCTTGAATTCTTGTTCTAACTTTCTCTTAGTGGGTTCATCGTTCTCCAAAATATCGTTCTTTCTATTCAAGAAGCTTTGATCCTGGGATACAATGCTGTAAGAGCGCCTATTCTTGATAACAATTTCACTTTGCATTTGCTCTATGTCCTTCAAGTCATCATCATACCCTGCCTCTGAGAGGCCTTTTCCGATGTCTGACTCATCTATAGACATCTTCCTTGACTTCGCCTTGGATATTATGTCTAAGTATTAACAAAGATAAAGGAAATGTTTATGTCCTTGAGTTAAAAGTCCTCCTGCGCAGCATTTGAGTTGTACTCATACTTCTATCCCTGAGAGAAGTCACTTGGCTTCCTATTCTTAAAAGCTCTCCCTTTATTTCTACCACCGTTGCTTCCGAAAAACCTGTTGGAATCAGACTGATCAGTAGAGGTGTACTAGTTCTAAAGTCGATTAGAGTGTAGAGAATTCTACTATCCAGCTTGGTTTCCAGACTAACCGAATATCCCAAGTCGGGGCCCCAGGATTATAGTACCGACGAGTCCGCTTACTCCCCCCAGTAGGTGAACAAAGCCTGCTCCACCAAAATCTTTAAAGCCATAATAGTGCAACCAACCACCTCCGATAGTCCATGAAGCTACCACTGGATAGATGATTGCAGTCATAAGCATGGCAAAGAACATGTAAGTGTCCACAAATGTCCTCTCTGCCAAACTACCAGCAACGATAGTAGTTATGTTTGAGCAGACTGAGTACTGATAGATCCAATCTAGGTAGTCCTTCTGAGTGAAGTTCATAGATGCGAAGGATGCCTTTCCAATCACCCCTCCCTGTGCGTTGTTTGCAATTCCATAGCCAACTAAGTAATAGCTGATAGCTCCCACATAGGTGTCAAGCATATTCTTTAGTAAGATGTTTGAGGAGTTCTTGGTTCTGACTGTGCCTGCTTCTAACATGGCGAAACCCATTTGCATTAGGAAAATGAAGATTGAGCACACTAGCATCCACACTAAGTCTATGTCGTCATAGAGTTTATTCATTAGAGTATCTACCTCTGACTGGCTGTAGTATTCAGATCTGTTGAACGGAGCCTCGTCCATTTAAAGCAGTCAAAAATTAATTCGAATTGTAAAGTTTTTCAGTCGATTATCCGCAGAGCCGAAGAGTTATTCTGTTTGCATTTAATGCTAATTTTACTTTATAAAATCCAATTTATAAGTTTTAAATTTATTAGCAAAAGGTTACTTTGATAATTAACTTCGGCTTTTATAGTTGATACAATCTTAATCTCACTCACTCTTCTTTATAAAGTTAGGTTTATTCACTCTGGGAAGTGGTGACTGACTTTAAACCCTCTGCTTGTCCTCCTCGAAGGAGAGCTTTAAGAAGCTACGCTACTAAAGAATTGTAATATATGCATTTTAATGCTGCTAGAACGATTTTGAGTGACGCTCTCTTATCTGAGTATCTTCTGCTGCTTCTGGTGATCTAGGATCTCCCTTGACTAGTCAGAAATGTAAGTGAACTTTTAAAAAATATGTGCTCATAAAATACGTTTTTAACTTGTCAATCTCCTCGTGCATGAGGGTATCAAGGCCAATGATTTCGTAAATTGGTGCAACTCTCAGCTTGTTTATTTTCTTGAGAGCGTAGAAAAAGGGGAACGATATCAGGCCTGACCACAGGATCAAGGCCACTGAGCCTATTGCCTGGATCCCCAGCTAGTGCCAATCCTAAGTGTATACAAGCCCCTTGTCCTTGTCGAAAAAGCCAATAGCAAGTACAATTAAATAAATATGCTTTTTATAAGAACGCCCCACAGTCCACACATGCCATGAATTTGAGAGGCGTGCAGAGGATCATCAATTCTAAGTTTGTTCCAAATGATACTGGCGATCATAAACACGAACCCTCCAATTATCCCAATCACAAAAGCACCATGGTTTGCTACATTGTACAAATATATAAATCATTTAATATTACTGATGATTAAATTGTTCGCTGAGCCAGTGATAGAGATAAGTCCTGCCAGTAACCCATTCACTAAATTTACTGGGTTCTGATCGTGCAGTTTCTTCCTGTTAGCTCTCAAAAGCAGAGGGTGAAAGTAAAACACGAGCAGGGAACTCACTGACCCTGATATCATAGTATTCATATAAGATCTCACCTAGATATTTATTTTTAACATTATTTCTTTCATGATGGTCTGCTGGATGATATTATTCGAAGCATGCTGGGTAAGAGACTTGCCTGCCACTCCATTGAAGAACAGCCAGCACACCCACAGCAGATACCCACCACTTACAATCAGAGCCATGGAGGAATATTGGAACATTTCATCGAAGTTTGAGTCATAGAGCTTAATGAAGTGAGCCACCATGTTTCCAGGCAAGCTCTTGAACTCAGGATAATCTCTCTTGAACAGCTCTACTCTTCTCGCCATCGGAAAATATAATCAATATTTCATTATTCTAAATTGCTCGACTGTATAAACTTTATCTGAGATAGTACTCTAATAAGAACATTTACGATTATGAGATAGGTCTGTTGTTCCTTGAAGCATAGATATCTTTCTAATTCTGGCACTGTCTCTGACTTTCCCCTCCTATGGCGAGTGCTCACCCGTTCCCCTCTCTCCCTCATTTTTGTGTCGCCTCTGTGGATTATTAAGACCAATTTTCTCGCTTTACTACAGCTCCTTGATTTGGTTGATGTCGTGGATGAAGTTTTGAATTGGGTCACTAGACTTCTTGCTCATCTTCTAGGTTTCTCCCTCAAACTGAAATGAAAATTTAAACATACATGTGTATCCATTTAAAACTGGTTATGGTGGAGTCTCTGCTCAAAGATGCCCAGTCTGGGGCCAAGCATGATGGTGCCAACCAGACCAGCCACACCACCTACCAGATGCACGATGCCACTCCCTGAGTAGTCAAGGAATCCAATTCTGTGGAGCCAGCCCTCGTTCCACGCCCAGCCTGCGGAGATAGGGTAGATCACTCCTGTCATCAGCAGCGAGAAGAACAGATAAGCGTCAGCATATACTCACTCAGCCATTCAATATCCCTTAAAATTCACTAAATCTCTGAAGTATCATAGATTGATTGAGCCACTGACGATGGTGGTGCTAGTTGCGCAGAAGGAGAAGTCGAAAAGGAACTGCAGATAGTCCTTACTTGTGAAGTTAACACCAGCAAACTTTCCATTCCCGATTATTCCGCCTCTCTGGTCGCACTTCAAGGCGTAGCCGATTAAGTAGAAAGCAGTCACTCCCACGAAGAAGTCTATTGAGTTCTTCAGTAAGATGTTTGAGGTATTTATAAAAGTATAGAAAGCAAAATATTTGGGGAGTATTTTTCTCTCTGACTGAGCCTACTTCCAACATAGCAAAGCCAATCTTCATGGCGAAGATCATTATGGTCGCAGTTATTATCCTAAAGGAAGCCATTAATTTCTAATAACAAAACAGAATTCTAATTACAATGGATTTCTCACCTCAAAATCTGACAAAGATTAACTTACCATATAAACCATGATAACTATTTTTATATAGACTAAATTTTTTTATCTTGCTTAAGATCCACTGAGTATGACTTCTGCTCTATATAGTTGTCAATAAGAGTCTTGTTATAGTAGACTTCACTCGCCTATTAAGACAAGCCCATCTCTCCTCCGTATTGAGAATCTGCCATCTCTGAGATGTTTACAAATAATTCAATAATTAATTATCCTCAATATATTCTCGTAAAGGCACAACTCTTCAATTCTTCATTCCTTCAATTAAGATTTCCCTCTCTTAGTTATCTAATAGACAAGCTCTTTAAAAAAAACACACTCTTCAAACTATTACTCTTCACTTCAAAATCCGAAATAAAACTTCAAAGAATATCTAACTAAATTACTTCTCTCTCTCTTAACATTTTTGTCCTAAATTTGATTGAAATTAGTTGAGAATATTCCTTAAAATTAACTTGAAAGTTATTTTTATTCCACTGCTATAAATCATAGTTGCTTATTGGGGTTGCTGCGCTTTTGAATGGCTGGGAGATTGATTTTCTGTGAGCTCCTAACACTCACATGATTGGATTGAGTTCGTCCACTTCCCTAGGAATATTTAAATGGCCAAGTGCTTAAATTTATATTAACTCTGGTTAGCGCCAACTCTCATCTTCTTAGGAATAGCTGCTTCTATCATGGCGCTTTCCAACTGCCCGAAAGCGTTCTTCTCTCTCATTTAAGTCTCCTGAAGCTTCCTCAAAAGTTCAGCCTCGTATAACTCTAGCTTTTAAGAACAAGAAAAGACTAATTTAATGAGCTAGTGAGCTTCCATTTCATAATCCTTGAGTACCTTCTTCTCTGACTCCATCTTGTGGCGAGTCTCCTCCCTCGCTTTCTGGTGTTTTTCTTGCAAGAAGGAAGATATCCTAATTTGCGCTTGCTCTTTCTAAGACCTGAGTTGGCTCTTCTTCTCTTGAGCCATCATCTAGTGTTCATACTCCATTATTGCTTTCAGCTACTACGCCTGCTTTATATTCACCTTCAGCATCTCTAATTATGATTGATGCTATAGAGTATATTTATTGTTTCATCTCCGCTTCTTGCTTCTTTTACTCTGCCACTTCAATTTAGCGTTGCTTGATATCCATGAGTTGCTTCTAGCGCTTTTCAAAGTTGGAAGACTAGTTTTACCTAACTTGCCCATTTGCTTTCTGCTCCTCTTGCAGCTGCTTCTAAAACTTCTCATCATTCTTCTTTTTCAAGTCTAATATCTGCTTCGTCTTCTTCCGAGTCTCATTTATCTTCTTTAGGGCCCTGTCCTCTTCCAATTACAGCATGCGAACTCGGTTTCTTAGAAGTTCAACGTCCCGCTCGATCTCCAAACGGATTTTCTTGGCTTGCATGTATGTCAAATCTGGAGACTCTAGGTCCACGAGCTTTTACTGCTGTTGAGCTTGCATTTCTGCTTGCTACGACTTGTAAATAAGGAAAGTAAGTTTAATTATATAATGAGTAGTTCGCAGCATGCGAGTTCAAATCAAACTTTAAACTTATAATGTATATTGATCTATTACAACTGATCAGGTGGCAAATCTTAAGCAAGGTGATCACTTGTATGCTTCTCACTCCTGTGGTTATAATGGCTGTTACTATCAGCACTGGATTTTCCGTTATTATCTCCTCCATAGCCACTTCGGTTTATCATTTCTCTCTCCTCCTGCTAATGCAGTTATTATAGGTTGAATATGAATACATGATCGAGGGTAAGGAAAACTTAATGAAGATAGAGTTCTTGAACAAAGTGATATATATTAAATTAGAGATAGTTAAAAAGCATTATGTTTTTAAATTTAATGAGGGAGTCAGCTACAACAAGATCATCGTGAAGAACATGAACACCACCACCCCAGTCTGAGTTATAGTTTTTGTTTCCGCGCTTTGTGCAGGTGTCTGTTGAGGGTGAGGGTAGTCTCCTTCTGAATGTTGTAGTCGGAGAGAGTTTTCTTTGAGCATGATGTTAATTTCGTTCTTGAGGTGGTTCAAAAGTACGCAATTGGAAGCATACTTTTGTAACTCTTCTTGCTTTCAAGTGAAGATGAGTCTCTGTTGATCGGGAGGGATACCTTTCTTGTCTTAGATCTTTGCCTCCAAGGCTGCCTCCTTCAAGTTGTAGAAGTTGAAGTTATTGTTGTAGATGTAGTAGTGGTAGTAGTTGTTGATGTAGTTGTGGTAGTAGACATTTAAATATAGAGTTAATTTAATTTATAGCGTAATATATTATGAATCACACAACAAGGACTCAATCAGAATGTATTTCTAACTTATACCCATCGACGATCATGTATTCATATTCAACCTATAATAATTGAATTAAATTTTATAATGTGAATAGCAAGTTTGTCAGTAGATGGCTACTAGATTTTTTATCTGGAAGTAAAAGTGGGATGAGGAATATGTTCGAGTTGCCATCTCTCTGTTTTAGAGGGCTTTGGTCTATGAGTTTGCGTTGGAGTGGGAGTAGTGGTTGAAGTTAAAGTAGTCATAGTCTACGTAGTAGTGGTGGTAGGAGCCTATGTCGTAGTGGTGGGGGCTGCAGTAGTCGTGGTTGGAGCTGTGGTTGTGGTTGGCACTGGAGTTGTAGTGGTTGAATCAGAAGTTGTAGTTGGAGGAGCAGTAGTCGTTCTTTCAGTGCAGATTATATCGTAGGGAAATGATATTCTATAAGTTTAGCAATATGTAGTAGAAGGCCTTAAAATCGCGCAAGTTCTGCTGCAAAAAGATGGAATCAAAACCCATAAATATTAAAAGGATCGCGAAAAAGTTATTTATAAAGTATTTCTTTTTATTATGATGGGAATATATCATAATTAGGCTAGTCTTAAATCTTAGCAAATTGATTTTACATTTCAAAAGCTAACCCTGAAACCCAATTTATTCGTTAAAATTGTAAAAAAAAAATTATATTTGATAAAATAAATAAATTATGAGACATAATAGTTGAGATTTAATAAAAAAGAGAATTAAATTAATAATTAAATTAATTAATTTAAAATCCGTAGCAGTTGAAATGTGAGATATTGAGTTGAAATTATGATAATTCGATAAAGCATTAAATTCTAAGCAATTTTGATCCTTGCAGCTTTATCGTAGGAGGTCTGTGGCAAAAGTTACCTCGTTCATAAGTTTTGGAACTTGGATAATTTATTAATTTGGAGTTTGCGAAATCTATTCATTAGCACCACCTATCGGCAGTTGTGCAGCCTCATTTTAAAATTAAATAAGCTATCGAGCAAGTCCCATATTCAGCTATCTATCTCCTATTTTAACGGCCCACAATTTACAACTCTTCATTTATTATTTTAACTATTCTCCGATTTTAATTAAAATTCAACTATAATTCATAGTAAAGATGACCTTATTGATATGATAGTGATGAACTCCTGTCATTAATCAGTAGCGAAGTTAACCATAATCAAATCCGAGCTTAGACTCATTGACAAAGAAATTCTTCACTGCGCCTTTTCATGAATCACTTACTCTGCATTCGGCTCACGCTAGTTGTCCTCAACGAATCTAGGTCTGGGTCTGCCACTCCGATTGAGGCGGGGATATGCCTCTCCTCGAACCATAACTTTCAGAAGGCGTAGTACTGGAAGAATTGACTCTATGCCTTTTTTTCTACTGATGTCAAGCTTACTAAGTATTGAAAGTCCTTTTCGGTGCCATCAGAAAATAAGATTCTTTTCTATACTGTTTGCCTTGTGCGTTTCATCTTTTTTCCAAGTTTACTAAGTAGTAATTTCTTAAGAATTAATAATCTGAAAATAGTTTTAAGTTATAGAATTTTTGTTAATATAGCTAGCCTATTCAATAAATCACTTCTTTCAATAGTTAAATAGCGTGCTTTTACTTTAATATTTATTAAATTACAAGTAGAATTAACAATATACCTAAAATATCTTTAAGTATTAAAAATATATCAATTATTCTTCTTTAAATTATATTTTGAGAATAAATTAGGGTGTTTAAATGTCTGCGCTGTAATCTGAGAAGTAGCATCTATTGTTTATTTTGGCACAAGAATTATAACACTTAACTGGGATACCGAAACCGAATATAACGCAATTGAATCCTGGGTTAATACGGCATGTTTAAGTATTACATCCGCCATCGGCTCCACTATAATGAAAACAATTAATTTTAAGAAATTTAATAAACTTAGAGCCAAAGTAATTTGCATTAATCAAAAACTCAAGACAATGTTCCTTGGACAAAATTTCTGACAGATAAGTAATAAGAAATTTAAAAAAATATTAAGCGAAACGATGTAGAAAATTTGTCTTAGTGAAAGGAGGGAGATTTACCGGATTTTATCAAAGCTTTCCTAGTTCCGTTTCTCCCGTAGAGTGAGCTAGTTAAGAAATAAATATTTAAGAGTAATTATATACTTAATTTTAAGTCGAATGGAATATATGAAGCATTTAAGCCATAGGAGATAAATGATACTTCCCTCACTGTAGCCTTTTTACACTAGAATAATGATCTCAAAACAGAGTAAACCTAAAAGAGTAAAATTTGCGGTAGAAATCCACAAGGAAATTTGATAAGTATGTGAAAGAGTATATTATTAGGTTCTTAAAATGCTACTATTTGAAGGTAGTCACCATAAACTATAGAGTCTTTTGATCTAGTTGAGTAAACCCTAGGCCATATACTCCTGCAGCGGTTAATTTGAATTTTTAAACCTTGGATAAGACCAAATCACAGTTGAACTCACAATTAAGACTGTCAATTTTATAATTTCAATTAGGATACTTCGTCCTAAAAATAATAATGATTTTTATACTTATATGTCATGTCATGGTCTAGACATGTGCTCAGGAATCGGTTTCTCCAGTAACCCATGGCTATTATTTAAGCCTTGAGGAGTGCTTTATTCAGTTTAATTCGTTAATTCCTGATATTTAATAAAAAATATAACAATAAAATATAATTTGAGATTATTCTTAAAATCTTGATATCTTCGCAATTTTTCCATTATTCTAGAGAACTTTGCTTGTAACCTTTAAGAAATTTAACTCAATCTCTGTTGATTTCATTAAGAATAGAAATTAGAACTTGCAAATTATCTCTAATTGTGTAGTTCATCTCTATTTTCCATATAATCAACTTAATTTTCAAAAAATACAATTTAATAAAGTTGGTACGGGATCTCGAGTCAGTCAATCATGCCAGCACGCCAGTCCTTAGCCAGCCACTGAGGCTAACTCCATCACACAACAGGATACTGACTTTCAGAATTTCCTCAGCCATTACTAGCTCTCACCCAGAGAGTCAGAGAGACATCTCAAGTGAGATATACGAGCCGAAGGCGTGGTAGAAAATGGCTAGCGTGGTGTCTGGACTGGCTGGCTCAAGCTCCCTTGCCAACTTTATTTAATTGCATTTTTTGAAAATTGAGTTGATTTTCTGACAAATTTAACGATATCTATCTGATTCACGATAATTAGCTAGTTTTAATCCCTATTCTTAATAATGAAATCTAAAGGAATGAGTTGTATTTCTACAGGTCTGCATCTTAAATTAATTAAAGCTGAGAATTTAATAAAAAAGAGAATTAAATTAATAATAAATATTATAATATCGAAATCCTAGGCAGATGAAGTGTCAGATTTTGGGCTGAAATTATTACCATTCGATTAAGCATGAAATTCTAAGCAACTTTTATCCTTGTAATTTCTTCGTAGGAGTTGTGTGTAGAGAGTTACTTCGGTCATAAAATTTTGATTATTTTCTTGGTTCTGAGTCAAAGTCTTCAAGATTTCTAAGCATAGAGCTCCTATCGTAATGGCAGCAGAAAAACTCCTATTAAAATTAAATAAGCTATAGAACAAGCCCCATATTGAGATACATACTTCATAATTTAACGGCCAACATTTTACAACTCTTCATTTATTATTTTAATTTAATTCCAATTTTCATTTAAATATTAAGTATAGAATATTAAAATTTATAAAGTTAAATATTAATATTTATGAAGAAAAAATTTGAGATTAAACGATAAAGTATTCTTGGTGATTAAATTTGTGTTTTTTTTCCTTCATCCCAAACTATATCTGATAAGAAAGTGAAAATGAGCTGTGTATAATTAATATTTATTATAATACTTATAATCATGCGAGTCAAACGCGAAATTACTCAAAAATAACTACACATCCTATCTCAGTTTCATTTTGACTCTAAGGTATGGATGTAGTCACCCTTATCAGTAGTAATAGCCAGTTCTCA
>JAJKFJ010023712.1:0-15425 GCA_027382625.1 Tetmemena sp. SeJ-2015 | reverse complement strand
TTTTAAAAATATTTTTAAATAATTTTTTATATAAAAATTTAAGAATTAATTTTGGGAAAATATCCCTTTCTTATAAGGCGCCATTTTTCTTTTATCCATTAAAAAATATTTTTAATTTAAAGTTAGGGATTTGAGTTTAAAAAAAAATTAAAAATAAATTATAAAAATTAAAATTTTTATTTAAAATCCCATTCTTCTTTAAAATTTATTTTAAAATACAAATTACTATTTAAAAAATAACAAAAAACCCTATGATTTTCAAATTTTTGGGGGGTATTCTAAATTAACCTTTTCTTTAAAATTGTTTAAAACCCCTTTTTTTGGAAAATTTAAAACCCCTTTAAAAAAAAATTTTTTTTAAAAAATATTTTTTTAAAATAAATTTAAATTTAATTTAAAATTAACTCGCATTATTATTGTTTTAGCAACAAATAATAACTTAATTTTTGCAGTCAGTTTTTAAAAAATATAAAATTTTAAATTTAGAAATTAATTAAAACCCTTTATAAAAAAAAGATAAAAATAAATTACTCCCTTAAAACTTTTTTATCCCCCATTTAAACCAAAAAAAATAATTTTTCACCCCTATTTAAAATTTAGTTTTTTTCATCAGGAAAGTTTTTGGGGGGGACCTTTCCTCGTCATCTACTTTTTTCATGAAAATATAAAAAATCACTATCTAGCTTAAAATCAGTCAAAAATGAAATTTTTGGTCCAAATTCAAATCCATAAGTTCTCCTCTCTCATTTTTTTTAAATTAATATTCTGACAATTGGCGTGAAATAAAAAAAATAATAAAATAATGATTATATAATTAGAAATTATTTTCCTAATATAATCAAATTTCTCCCAGTTATATTTCTGTTTCTCTTGATTATAGAAAATAAAGTCTATTATTCTTTTAACATTTGATAGAGACATAACCTAATTAGATTTTATAATAAAGAATGACTGGGCTCTGAACCAATATCAAATGCCAAATTACATTATTATCAGGCTCCACTGCAAACTTATCTTAGTTGATCAAAAATTCTCAGCCATCAGTTTATAATAGATTAGTAAAGAGGTACTCCATGTTCAGTCCGGAGCCACACTTGGTCCACCCAGGTTCGAAACCCACCGGTGTGCTTGCTTTTTTAGATACCAGATACCCTAAAGTAGATTCAAACTAATATAAGCTCATGAGCTAATGATTCTTAAAAATGACATCTTAAGAGCTAATCAACTTAAAGGACATTCACGATAAAATGAGAAAAGTTTGATTTAAAGGTAACAGGGAAGGACTTAAAAATCTAAGTTGAGATCATTCACTGTTTATTGCTTCAAGAGAATCTAAGTTTATGATCCATAATTAATAAACCAAATAATTATAAAATTTTTTTATTAAGTTAAAAAATTTTTATCAAGCGAGTTTTACTTATATTATCATTGTTTTAAATTATGAAATAATGCCATGTTCAAACGTAAAATATGTTCAAATAATCTAGTCTGGAGTTCTCTTTCAATCATTTTTATTTCAAATTATTTTTGATTACCTCCTTGATTTTGAGAATAATATTTAGGACCATCGTGAAATTTTCATTTCATAAAAATTTAATTTTAAAGAAATGACAGTTTAATTATGAAAATCGATGCATTCACAATTTGAAGATATCTAATGTAAGAATAATTCAAAGTATTCTAAACAATAATATCACAATATTTGAGTCCTCTTATTTTTTCTTCCTACCACACAACCATACTATAATCTAAAATTAATATATAAGTCTAAAGGTTTATTAAATATACTTTGCTCCTTTGAAGTCATGATAAATTATGAAATCCTATAATTCTTATTATCTTCTAAATATTTCATAATAGAATATCAAGACCTTAGCCTTTTAATAACTTAAAGCACTTATTAAGGAATTTCATATCAGCATATAAATTTCTTTTGTAAATAATATGTTTTTGCTGTTATTTATTTTATTATATATTAAAAACAAATGTTCTTATTAAAAAAATTGTCTTCTTTCTATCAAGTTGCCTTAAACATAATTTATTGTCTTCAATTTTTCTACCAAATCAAGCTCTATTTTCTAAATTAAAGAATATGATAAGGATAGGCCGTCTGAAATTGAATTTGGACTAAAAATATTTGGTGTTTTTGGAATATTTTAGGCTTGATAGTGATTTTTCATATTTTCATGAAAAAAGTGGATGACGAGGAAAGGCCCCCCCAAGATTTTCAATAATTAAAATAAGATCCCTTATTTTTTAATAAAGAAATTTATTTTGGAACATCTAAAAATAATTCTAATTTGATAAATAAATTACCTTTAGTTTATTATAAATTTACCAAAGAAATTACTGATGGACAATTATTCGAAAATCCAATATATATGCCATAAAAAGTTATAAGAGACAGGTTTCTCTATATTAAATGTCGAGAAGATTTTGGAAGTTAATTAAGATACAAGCAAGCAAGTAAGGATGTATTTAAGCATTATAAAATAACGTTCATTCAATAATTTTGCTAATAAAATAAAAAAATTAAGCTAGAAGGTTTTCCATAAAGTTATATTGAAATAAATATCGATTTTTATTTTTAAGTAATTTTTTTTTAATTTATTTAAGTTATATTTGAGGGATGCACAATTTAAAAAAATCAAATTTCCTTTCACTTCAGACCTCTCGAAAGAAAGATATCTCTTTGAAAACTTATTTATGATTTATTCGCTAAAAGCAACTAAATCTCTATTATTTATAAATCTAATTGAAATTATCTCCAATCAGACATTAATTCTCTCCCTAATTTATAGTCTGAGAAATAATTCCGCAACAATTAAATGGATAATATTTTCACTAAGTTCTCGTTGTATTATAATTTTACAGTTAAAAAAAACCTTAAAATTGAAAGCAGTCATTTTTATTTTTTGCAAAATTCTTATATTTTAATCATAAAAATGATTTAAAAATTTAAAAGGTAAATTTATTATGCAATTAATTTAACTGTTAGCCAATAAATCATACACAACTTAAATGAAGAATCAATAAATGCAACAATTATTCCGATCAGGATTTACATTCTAGGGTATGATAGTTTTACCATCTTTACCAGTAATCTAATTCTTGAGATAAAGGACAAGATTTTTCTATTCGTTCAATTCCCTCAAATACTTATCATTAGTCTCTTTGAGGCTCATATTCACCAGATATAGTCAAAATATAATCAAAATCTTATCAAAATATTATCAATTTAACTTTTATTTTCAAAATTATAATGAAGTTCTTAATTTTAGTTATGTAATTTGGAGTAACAGATGTATATTTACTATTAATTATTAAAATTCTTGACAGTTGCTAGATTGAAATGCTGAAATATTTATTCTTCTCAGAGAATCCATTTATTTCAACTAAAAATTACCATCCTTATTTAAGAAAGAGCACTTTTTTCTCTCACTTCTCCACATTTATAATTTCTCTTTTGTCTATTTTATTCCTTGCAGCTCGATTTCTTGAATGATCTCCTTCATAAGACAAGAGAATACTCGTACGCTTCAAAATCTCTGAATATTTACTCTAATCGTCATCTAAAAATCACTCTCACAAAATCAAAAATTCTTTTAACTTTTTATAAACTAGTCTTTAACTGTCCTCTCATCAAAACCTAGCGCTCCGAAACGATTTAATTACTTCTAAATTGAAATCAAATCTTAATGTATTATATAATCTATATTATAATTAAAATTATATTAATACTTCTGCAATTTTTAAAGTCATTACAATTTAAAATATAATGGCTTTCAGCATATTTGAGAGCACTTTTTAATATTCAGTTTTCAAATTTATAAATTTTCCTATTCTCTAAGTGAACTAATTTAATATTGATATTGGTACTTTAGCTCATAATCATTTCCGGCATTTATCAGTTCCAAACTTTCCTCGCTGTATACTTCGCTGTATGTCTTGTAAATTTATTCCAGAGTTATGGTTTTTAGGTCGCTCATCTTTTCAATAAATATTAACTCTACGTTAAGAGTTTGATGAAAACTCTGTAGCTTTACAACTCTATAGTTCAGATTATCTTCCTTAGCCTGCGCCATTTTACTCTAAAAAGTATGAAACCTTGTGATTAAGTTCGAATAATCTTATTTTAGTTCTCTCGTGCCTAAGGTACGAAGAATACAATACTTTACTAATTGCTTCTCGGAGAATTCTATTAAACTTAAAAGCAAAAATCGTTTTAAAGAAATATTTTTTTTTAAATAGAATAAATATGAATAGTAAAAATATTTTATAATAAATTTGCCAGTGAGTTTTATTATACATAAATATAAAAATATCTATATTGATATTAAATTTGAGGATTCTTTTTATTATTATTGATATCTTAGATGGAGAAGAAATAAGAGGCTACAATAAGAAGTATATATCTAGTCATAAGTTATATATACAAAAGAATTTTAAAGTGTGAAAGAAACAAGTGCTAATTACAATATCTTAGCATTAGTCCCTTAATAATCACCAGCCTTCTTGAAAAATTGAATCGATAGTTTTGTCACTTGATTCTTGCTACTCTTTTATATTTGTGCTTTCTTGATTAAGCCTTAAATTCGATTTTTTCTAACTTTCTTGTTTCGAATAATTTACTCTATTTTTGAGGAATGATATTTGCGCTCATTAAATTATAAAATCAAACCTACATCTAAGTTACTTATTCATCATTCTTTATTTTTCTTTATTATAGAGTTGAAGTTTTTTAAATATATCCTATCACTAATTCAATTAAATAAAAAGGCTGTTTCAACTTTTTTTCTTCTCAAATATGGAAATTAACTGAATCTATTTTTCTTTTAAAAAAAAAACTAGTTTATTTATGTTAGTTTAATTTTAGCCTGGTTCTTCCACTGATGAGAAGTTGGATGCGATGCCTACTAACTACTAAAACTCTACACCTCTTGATAATTTCCTCTCCTTTTAAAGCTAAAAAATAAAAACTTCAGTATTTAAATTTCTTAAAATTAAAACACTTTTGAAGGTTATAGCTTTTTAATTTTAAAAATTTATAATGCCTGTCTTTCAAATTCACTAAATTTTTAAATTAAAAAAAATCTTTTGAAATAAATAGAAATTTTGAAGTTCTATACTTTTTACGAGTATGATACACTATATATATGAGGACTCAATATTTTACCTCAATCTCTTTTAAAAGAGTATTGAAAGATTAACAAAAAAAATCATCTTTAAATTAATTATTGTTCTTTATTTATATTATTGAAATTTTTTAATAAATTAAAAATATAAAAATATTTTTTGTATCCAAATATAAAATTAATGCAGGTTTATTTTATCATAGGGGAGGTAAGCCTAAAATAAAGAATAAGAGAATACTTATTTTAAATACAAATAATATAGTTAACTTTGGATATTGTAAAAAAATTTTTTTTAAAAATTATCTTTTTGAAAATTAAATAAATTATAAATTGAAATGTCGAAAATTAATTTGTGCATTATTTTGATACAGTGCTAGAAAAGTTGAAATTAAAAATAATATAGTAGAGACATTTAATAAAAAATCTTGAATTGTTTTTCTCTTTAATAGCTATTGATTCTTCTTGTTGTTTGAAA
The DNA here is from genome assembly GCA_027382625.1 of Tetmemena sp. SeJ-2015. Lineage (NCBI taxonomy): Eukaryota > Ciliophora > Spirotrichea > Sporadotrichida > Oxytrichidae > Tetmemena > Tetmemena sp. SeJ-2015. The sequence goes on along the minus strand of JAJKFJ010023712.1, from coordinate 9,815 downwards.
ATTGAAGGATATATAAACCCAAAGGTTGTATAATGAAAGACTTACAGCGACTGCTCCCCTAGTCTTAGTCCCTTGAATACATCTAAATATATTTAAGAGCAGGAGCCACTCTTTCATTTGAGATCAATCATGGAAGACAGTCACACTTGAGAGTTTGTACAGTGATAGACCGAGTAAAAAGGTATCTTGAAACTTCAATCACTTTTAAAGAACAACTATAGGAAGCCTAGATACACAAAAGTGGAATATTCTATTATGCTATGCTACTTCAAAGGATGCAAGATACTGAAAACCTTATTAGATAGATATTAGTTGCAGGAGCTTCCAATTCATTTCATAGTAGCTGAATCGCAGTAGGATTTCACGAATAAGAGGATATTTGAAGGCCATTCGTAAAATTCTCATATGGAAAGTTCATGAGTTTACTTTTGCAAATTCCAAGGTGCTAATTGGCGGTGTCGTTGATGAGAATTAATGGGGTCAATGGTGTTAAATGGAAGGGTCATTGGTGCTAATTTGATGGGCTAACACTTCTAATATGATTTTCGGCCTAGCCCTCCTCTTATTTAATTCTTCTATTGCTATCATAGCTAAAGTTACCAAAAAAGAAAGGTGCAAAGCAGAGAAAGCATAAGAAGCAAGATCAACTGAAATTTGACCTATGTATTATCTTAGAAATGCTAAGTAAATGCGTGAGAGACTTAAAAGTTTAATACTAGAACTAGAATTGCAATAAGAGAAAGCATAAATAGAAAGAAGTATGGCTTGAACTTTGAGCATCCAGAATACCACACTAGAGTAGAAAATAGTTTGAACCTTTGAGAGACTTGAAAGATAAACTAGTTATTCTGAAATGTATATTCATAGGGCTTTATCTTAAGTTCAAAATTAAGCTATCATAGCATAATTACTGAAAGTGCTAATATTGCCAGTTATATTATAGGTTTCTCCCCAAATATTCAAAAATACTTTTCAGTTTTCTTCTGTAAAGCCTTGATTAACAATGACGAAGCTCTTTTCATCTGTGTTAAATCTCGGTTTTGCAAGCGCTCCTTGTCAGCCGAGTATTACTAGAAAAATATACAAAAAAAAATAGTTATTTTTACAGATTTATTAAATCTCACAAAAATTAAAGAGAAGGCTCTTTGCCAAAATGAAAATTATAGATAATATTGAAGCAACTCTCTTAAGTTAAGTAAAAAGACTTAAAAAATAGTGTCTTCTTACAGTAAAAGCTGGCATTCTACTTCGTAGAGCAAAATCTTGGTTGAGTTTATAATATTAAAAGAAAAAGAGTTCATGATTTTGCATTAAATTATTTACAGTAAATAGGTATTGTAGGATTTTAACTTATCACTTAGATAGCTTTATAAATATAGTGCAATATATTAACCTATATCATATTTCAAATTTTAGATAAGAATTATTTCTTTTGGAATTACGAATTAAAATTCTGATATTGAAATTCCTGAGAGGCCCTATCTCTAGATATCTTTTAGAGTAATTCGTAAAACCTAATTTTGCTCTCTTTTACGTTTTTTTCTCATAAAAAATAAAGCTATTAATTCAAAGATATAAATATTTTTATATTATGAAAGCCTTTCTTATCTGTTCTACTTAAAATAAAAAACTTAAAATTATTTTGCATAATATTTACGAATATAAAGATTTAACATCAAGTATAATTATAATAAATTATTTTTAATTTTCCTTAAAATCATTTGATAATAGCAATCTAAAATAAATAATTAATAACTTGTTTAGTGAGTCATGATTCTTATGATATGCAAAATTTTGGCTATAATATAAAAAATCTTTATCTGATCCCAAATATTAAAATAATTGCCGATGGTAAAAATAGAACTGTTCAGAGAGCGCTATGAGTTTAAAATAGTGCCCACTAATTTATGATTTATATGTTAAAATATGAACTTTCAACTACTAAATTAGGGCAGAGTGTAGTGAAATTTACCAAAGAGGAAAAAAAATGGTTGCTATCAGGGCGCCCAAATGATTACTTCGTCTTCATTGAGTGGAGTTTTATCATTATTTTTTATTTTAAAAAAATTAATTTAAAATCATAATTGAAGATCTATAATTGAAGTCTATTAATATTTGGAGTGGTGTAAAATTAATTTTCCGATACCTAATTAAATTATTAATTAAGATTATTTCTTCCTCTCTATTGATAAGATTAATGCTGGAGAAGAAAATGGCTTAACAAAAAACTTAAATTTTCTATATCAGTATTGCTTTTAACTTTGTTCTTAAGATAACCTATTCAACAGACCTCCAAGATAATTACTTGAAAGTTGCATAGAATTATGTGCATCACGAAATTCCAATACTTAAACTGCTGATAATTTATTCTTTAATACCTTATATTATAATTAATTCAAATTTTATCTTAAAATTTCTTTCTTTTGCAAAAAAAGCAATTGATTGAAAATTTTAGATGACAAGAATGCAAATGAGAACATTCTACAAGTTTTTATTTCTAAGTATAAATATTTTTTCATTTTTTAAAATATAGTTTCTAATTTTTTATACTTCTTCCTCGTATTTTTTCTGGAATATCTACAAACCTTCAAATATTTCTTGGCATGCAATGTTTCTTAACAAATTTCTGTGGTCATGGATTAGATTTTGTCTCTCCTCAGAGCAGCCCAAACAATAATAAATTTCAGTTGGTTGGCACTTCTAATCGCAGTAGTAGATGCGATAATTATCGTGCTTGGGGCAGAGAGCTACTCTAGATAAGTCAATAGGAGCAGGTTTTATTTATGGAAAATCCTTAGCTGATGATAACCAAGGTGACAATTCTTATAAATTATTTGTTTTAAAAAGAAATTTTTTGAGATCTCGAATTGAAATATAATAATCAATTTTGAGGCTAAATTTATATATTTTCTTAAATAAAATTATTAATCCATAGTTTATGCTATAAATTTATACCTAAAAAAGTATTGTAATCTTTTTTTACATTAAGAAAAAAATGGATAAATTTCTTAAAAAATTGAACTGAAAATATGGCTATTCTCTCTTTGGAATAATATATTTTCTTCCTAAAATATCTTATCACCAAGCAGAAATAAAATAAGATCCAAAAAATAATATAAAATATATTAAAGGCTAAAGAACCAGAGATCTATCTCTAGTAAGCAATAATTTTAAATCTTTTTCTTTTTGTTACCATTTTTTAATAGACGATAAAGATGATAAGATAGAGACGCTGAGATACAGGCAAGTTAAAGATATTCAAAAATAATGTAAAAATGTGAATTAAAATATTAAAAAAAGAGTTTGAAATTAGAAAGCCTTTAAATTTTAATCTTAGTTGCGATTATTTAATTAAAAATAAAAATATAGGACCCATTAAGTTCCAAAAAAGTCTGCTTGGGTTAGTGATACTAACTTGCTTTTTATTGATGCCCTGCTACGTTGTGTTAATCACCCTGGAGGCCATCTAGTTTAGTAATCCGTGGTGAGGAATGTAGTGTGTCTAAAAGAGGGCCTTAATTTTGGCGAACCCCGCTGTGCTAAAACTTTCTTCCTTCACTAATAGTAACTATTTAATCCTAGATTATTGACCTTGAAGCAATGTTTGCGGTAGAAATCTTAAGGGGGTTCTGCAGTTTAGATTCAAGAGTATGTCGCAGTAGCAGTAGCCAACTTAGCCTGTATGTTTGGCGTAAAAATAGGTGTATGCGCTATCCATCTTATTTAATGGTGATTGCCTCACACCAAAGAGTAATGCTGGCTTAGTTACTTTTGTAAGGGTTTTGCGTTTTTTGTCCCTTTTATCATGACTTACCAACGTCTGATTCGAAAGGTTTATTTTGTTCAGATGAGGTTGCCAAATTTTGATGTACTGAGGGAGTTGACTGGAGAGTCAAATTTGAAGGAGCACAAAGAATTCTCTCATGTCCCCAAATTAGAGTAAGCCATCCTCACTGAATAGCTATGCTATGGGCTTTTATTAAATTATTGGATGCAATTATAATTATCATGATTGTGTTTATTTATGCCCCGAGGGTTTACTCCTTAATTCCTTGAAATTATTAAATAAAAATGTAAATATATAAAAAATTTATCATTTTTAAATCAAATTGAATAAATGCACTGGCTTTCTTTTTAGGCAATTTATTATCTTGATCATTCATTTTAAATATGTGTTTCAATAAGGAATGTTCTCAATTGATTTTATTTATCAGGTATAGTTTTAAAAAATAATTTATAATAAATTACAAAAAAAGCCAATATATATCTTAAATCAATATTAAAATATAATTTTATGATGGGATTGTACTTAAAATCTGAATTTTAAATAAAATAATAATTCATTAAATTGTAATTTAACGGGAATTGTTATTGTAAAAAAATTGTGCATCCAATAAATAAAACCATACTTGTGACAGTATTAAATTAATTAATTCTCATAAGTAGTGCTTATCATTGGGAATAAGCTTTCATATGCGAACCTAATTATATTTAAAAATTTTATCTATTTTCTGAAACTTTAATTTTGTAATTTTTTGCTAATAAGAATATTGAATATCTTTCCTACTTTGAACTTTCAGATTTATAAAATTTATTATCACGATTAATAAAAGAAACTTTCTTATTTTAAATTATATCAACAATTATATATCTTAAAATAAATTATGTATTGCTCTAATATAATTGTAAAATTCTGTGAGTCCATTACGAAAAGTATATTTATAAAATTACCCAGAAATTAAGCGTAGATAATTAAATGGAAAAATAGTATACATCTGCATGCTGATGAGAATGTATTTAAATATTTTAATTAAATGAAATTAAAATGATTTAAAAATAAATTTAAGTGTGAATTTAAATATTGATATCAAAGTATATTATAAACTAAATAAATATTTCAAATTTCTAAACAGATACTTTATTTATATAGATTTATTTTTATTAGAGTACTCTTATTTGTAAGTAATTCATTTAATTTATTAATAATCTCACTAAAAAAATTGATTTGCTCTTCAAAGAAACTCTAGTTTATAGTTATTATAAATCTAATTGAAAAGTTTAGGTATATCAAGAATTCAGTAAATTATTAGAAAACAAATAAATGAAAGACAAGATAAAACCGTATTTTTAAAAAATTCTGGTTTCAATAAAATAACTTTAAAATAAAATTATACACATTAAGAGAAACATTTATGCAGCAATAGAATTGAAATTTAAGTTACTCAATATGAAAAAATAGCTTTTTCAAAAAAAAGTATTTTGAATTTTGAAGGTTAATTCACAATGAAATTAATAATTGATTTGCTATTAAATATGTCATTTAAATTTGCCTTTCTAAATTTATGAGCAAATCATTACAACAAATATTCGCCGATGTAGGATATCGGTAAATCAGTTTGAGTTCATCTACCAGCTCCAGGGCGAGTTACTTTATTTTCCAAAGCATCCATCCTATTCTAGAGAAGAGTGACTAGCGATTTTAATGATTCCAATTCAATTGCTTATTTAGTATTAGTCTCTTTTAGGCTCAAATTCACCAAATATAGTTAAAACATAATTAGAATTATTATGAAAATAAATAATAAGTATTTAGTTTTTTTAGAATTTTTTTTAAATAAGAAACTTGGTAAATAGGAGAAAGATTATTAAATCATACTATTGCTTATACATAAGCCAGGTTTGAGCACCAAGGTCTAGGTTAAAATTAGACAAATTAGTTTAGTGATACTTGGTAAATGTAGAGTTCCTAATAGAAGGGTGCGTGGAATTTTAGCAACCCCAAAATTGAGCGAAAGCTGTACGATTTTCCAAGTTGTAGCCCGTAGGTATTAGAATAGTATATTCCTCTCGGGATTTCTATGTAATTTTGCGATCGAAATATTCAAGAGAACCTGACAGGTTAGGTGTAAGAGTAAGTTGTATTAAAAATTCCAGACTTAACCTGTGATGGTGCGCATGCGAGTCCTGACCACTTTCGTAAATGCATCCACTTTACTGATTTAAGATATCAAAATACCAAGGAACAACGCTAATCTCGCATAATAGGTAAGCCGTATATGATTTTTTCTCATTACAATGCTGATCATTGTCATATCAATTTTTGACAAGGGTAAATGCAGCATTTCCAGATATGATTAGAGTAATAGCCAACAAGGGTGTTGAAATCTAGTTCCTCAAAAGATTCTCTCTCGTCCCCCATTTATTAGAGTGGGGATAATCACTGATTAAACTTAAGTGATAGGCTGACACATGTTCATTAGATCAAGTCACTTTAGTTATTTGAGTATTTATTTATGCCTGTTTATTAATATCCTTTAACCACTCGAAATTGCTTAATTTTTTGATTGATTTTGATTTAGAGTAACTGAATGTGTACTTAAAATTGAATATCTGAACATTCGCTATTCAAAAGGTGAAGATATATCTTTCTCTCAGCGAATCCATTTATCTAAAATAACGATACCTATCAATAAATAAGAACCTCACATCTAATTTTTTCACAATGATGTATTCTAGTCGCAGCAGTTCAATTTTTTTTATTGATCTCTTGGTCATGGAGGAGATTTCTTTTGAAACCTCTGAAGATATCCCCTCACTACTATCTGAACAAGATTTTAGCAACTAGTCTTTAGCATCCCTCAATGCAGTGTATAACAATCGTCCTCAAATTAATTTCTTTTTAATGTAAAATTAATTTTTGAATCTTATTTGTATTATTATAAATTAGACAACATTATTTTTTAATTCTATAAAAATATACCCATAAAATTTCTAACTTAATAATTTGTTTCGATAAAAAAATTAAAATCGTTTTTTATGGAATTCAAATATTCCATTTTGCCCAATGAAATCATTTAATATTGATATTGGGACTGAAGCTCATGATCAGTTCCTGAATTTATCATTTATAAATTAGGATGGTTGTAGACTTAGCTGTAGTGTTTGTAAACATCATCGAGAGAAATGTCTTTAAGGTAGCTCTTCAACTGAACAAACAGCCGCTCTTATTCAAATCTTGGCCTAAAATTCAAGAGCTCTTAAACTCTATAGTTGACTTCATCTTAATCAGCTTTAGCTATCAACTCCTTAAAAATAATCAGGCTTTGGTTTAACTCGTTGTAATCTTGTTAGAGGTTTTTCTAGCCTGCCATTTTATGTAATCCTAAAATTGACAATTGATTTTACGAGAATTCTATTAAACTTATATGCAAAACTAATTTCTGAGAATATCAATATGTTGAGAGTTTATTGAATAAAGAATTAAAGCAAAAATTAAATTAAAATTGATTTTAGGGTGTCATTTGAAAATTGAATGTGATTCAAAAAATAATTTTACAATTTTTATAGATCATTGCAATTTAATTATGGGAGTTCTCATTACAAAGCTATAAACTATAAAAGGTTAAATTAAGCAGATAATAACAGAAATACGAGGGAGAACAGCAAAAATATTAATAAATAATGAGGAGATGTTATAAAAATAAGAAAAGAAATAACTCATTAATAATTTCAGGTCATATCAAGCAGATAATTATGAGTAGATTTTTTACTTCTTGGAAGATTTTAATCGATCGACAATTTTTTTAAATTCTCAAATATAAAAAATGCCCAAAACCTTGATGAAGAAGCACAATAACATAGAAGTTTACGAGTAGAAAGTAAATATAACTACAAGTGCGTTACTTGCATGAATCAGCGAAGACTCAAGAAGCTTATGTCCTTCATCCTCGCTCTATCAAGCGAGAGCAGTATGTTGCGTTCCTTAAGAAGCTCAGAGAGAAGATGACAGACGGTGAGATCGTTCTACTCGTTGACAACCTCAGCGTACACAAGACAAAGGAAGCGAAGAAGGCATACGCTGAGTTGAACATCACTCCTGTTTTTAATGTTCCATACTCGCCAGAGTTCAACGGCATTGAGTTTTACTGGAACTTAGTTAAGGGACACTATAAGACAAATCTACTTGTTTTAATATTTTATAGAAAACAAAGTGAGAGGACTCGAGTTTGTGCATAAATTGCTTTTTAAAGTTTAAATTAAGCATTGTAATATGTAATGATAAAGAATTTATTTTACTCAACTCATTCTATGTTTTTATCATCTTTTTGAGTTACATTTTTATAAATGAAGGTTAGAAAAATTATGTGTTAAATTTTTGGGCTAAGTCTGCTTTCTGAACAAAATGTCTATCTTAATATATTGTTTCTCTTGAAGATTATTCCTTAATTATATAATGTCAGAATTTATCAAATTAATAATATTTATATAAAAATGAGCAATCAAAGACTGGATTTCAATAGGAACACTCCTCAAGAAATTTATTTTAAATTAATCTTAAATTAAAACGTTAAATTACATAAATTTTGTATGCTCCTTAATTTTAAAATTAGGCTTTTATACATTTTAAAATAATATCTTTCTTATAGAGTCTTTATTGTTATTAGATCACTGTTATATATTTATTAAATATTTGAGGTGTTGAATTTCATGCTTTATGAATATGAAACAATTAATATTAGCCTAAGTTATTTATATTAATCTTATTTATTCCCTTTTCAGTAAAAATAATCAAACTTAAATATAGAAATCAAGCAAATATTGGCTTAATAATATAATGCTTCTGTACATCTTTATTATATCATCAAAAGAGACTAATGATTTATGAAGGTTTTATTCATTCACTGCACTAAAAATTTATTTTTTATATTTTAATTAAATAGTATCTATGCAAATTAATTCCGTATTTTATTGCTTTAGAAAAAAATTATAATGATTAATTTTCATTAAGTAGAAGAAATTTCAAATAAGACTAATTTTGTTTGCTGATGAGGTTTAATATAAGCAAAAGGATAAATCAATAAACGAAAAATATTTAAAACGACAAATAAAAAGATTTTTAAATATTTAAATCTTATGATAATTTTATTTCATTAAACTTTGTTTATATTCAAAGATAAAATGTTTAATTTGGAGGAGCATCTAACCTATTTCTGAACTATTAATTACTATAATAATTTCTGCGCTTTAAAAAAATATATTATAGCTTCTCATATAAATCTATTTGTCTTCTTTACTCCCATTAATTATTTTTGGATAAAATATTCTTGATAAAATTAAATTATTGCAGCTTAGCTTGGTTAATTAATCTTAATTCAATTTTGATTGTGAATAAAATTTTGCATACTTTGCTTACTTCAATCTTGGCCCTGAAAGTGTTCCTTAATTTTCATAGAAATTTAAACTAAATTCATTATAATTAAGCAAAGAATTTTGATAAAATTGCACTATAGCAATAATATTTTTCATAAAAGACCGCAGAAGAAATCTTTATAGAAAAGATCTTAAATTCTAGATAATATATCAGCTATCGCATTATATATATGAAGTATAAGAGTTTGCTTGATTTTTATAACTTAATAAACTTAAAAATATTTTTTTAAGAAACAAATTTAATCATTTTATATTAAAGATCTCAATTTTTAAAACAAACCTTTTTTTAAAATTCCAAAAATTACAAATATTTAATAAAGAATCAGGACTCTTGAAACTTAGACGCTATTTATTATATTTAAAGGAAAAGTTTACCCTAGGATTAGAACAAAATATGTAGTAATTGCATTTAACCCATACAGTGACTTCGGAAAAGAGAATTAGGATTAACATTAATGAAAAGAGATTGCATCATACCTTATTATTGTAAGAATCAGGGGTGAAGTCAAAATTGCAAAAATAAATCAAAGCTCAGACAGTGAAAGTCTTCTCCTATATGCAGGATAAATATAGACCCGTGCCAGAATAATTGGACTCAGATCGAC
>JAJKFJ010023711.1:0-14062 GCA_027382625.1 Tetmemena sp. SeJ-2015 | reverse complement strand
TTACAATATAATAACAATAACTTATAGAATTATTATCTGAAACTCTCATTATTTACCAACTTAAGATATAAAATTTAAATAAAATTTTTTAACAAAATAAATATTCTTCACTTGCATTTGAATGATTATAAAATATTTTTAGCATAAAAATAAAAATGAATATTATGCAAAATATTAATCTAAAATTATTTATAAACTAGAGACTAGAAACTTACAAGTATTTGAGTCAACGTTTTAAATACTTAATAATCTCAAATCTTTGTAAAATATAAAAGAAATAGATTATGGAAAATTAAGACTATGACTGATAGCGAGGAATAAAAATAAGAAGGCGCTCTATAAAATGAAAATGAATATCTTACATTAAATTTTAACCATATGATGATTTCTTATAAGGTATTATTTGATATAAAGAGCTAATTATTTAAGTCTTTATCAAATAATTATCAACTTGTCTATTATGAGGTAATAAGTGAGAGTGAAACTGGAAAGTGCTCACTGTAGGATTATGAAGATTAAATTGATGATTCAGAACTAAAATCATAATTAAGTTTGAAATTTAAAGAAAAGGAATACGAATACGATGATACCAAAAACTATTTTAGCGGTAAGTTTAAGGTATACATAACTGACAATATTTGACCATAAGTGTGATATAAAATAAAAACTCCACATTTATTTATAATATCAAAATTAATTTCTAATTAATTTAAACGATTGAAATAGTGTTTTGTTTACAAATTTTTATAAAATATTTAAAGCTTTGGTATAATAAAAATTCTATGGTAATTTAATATTTTATGTTTTGAATTTATAGCCTTAAAAGTTTTAGCTTCTATTTTAGGATGAATACGAATGAATTATCGTCGATGGTTAAAACCCCAAATAAATAAAGTTAGAAGTCATTTTAGTTAAATACAAATGTGTTTCCGCTAGCACTGATATAAAGCCAGGATTTAAATCTTATAGTCTATCAGATTATTATTAGCGTATCCTTTCTGATCTTACCCCGTTTAATAATTTAAAGTGATTAATGCTGATTGGTTTAATGGTGGAATGGTTTAAACTGAGGCGTACCCATTATTAAATATCACACTCCAATTTCCACTAATCCACCAATCCACCAAAACTGCAATGCTTTAATGCTGTAAATAGATTTCTTAAATATAGGTAGGAAATGAAATTAAAAAATTAAGAAAGATAAATGAAAGAGGGTTGGTTTAGGTAGTGACGATTTTAAACATTCAAAGCTCACTTAAGTGAAGACAGGGATAAGTGATCTAATCAATAAAAACCAAAATGGAGTCCACTTAGAAGGTTATGTTTGTGAAAGACTAAAACAAGAGGAGCCAGTTCTTCTTCATATTGACTGAAGAGGTCAAGCAGGAATCATTGTTCGAGATTGAGAGAGATCTGATGAAAGAGGTCAAGGAAGTAGATAGCGTCGATTTCTTCAAAGTCAAAGAAGACGAGACATAATACATGGCTCTCTTTGTCAAGCCCAAGGTGAACGGTCTCTCCAAGAGCTATTTCAATAGTAAGCGTTATCTCGGCTGCCAGGCTATACACAACTTGGGGATCCCGGCAATGAACATCTCTGAGAGAGAAATTAGGAATGCAGTACAAGCTGCGGGGGGCTTGCGTATGGTCAGAGGACGAGAGGACCGCATTCTCAAAGCCTTAATAACCAAATGAGAATAGAGTGGCCCTAAGAGACTCAGCTCAAGCTCGGCCGAAGAAAAATAAGAAAGCAAGGCCGTAATGGATTCTCTGGCCAAGCTTAAATCGGGAGAAGCCAGATCTTTCAGCGAGCTGTACTAGTAGAACATAGACGACGACGTAAAGATTTCAAGGCTGGCTAGAGAGAAAAAGGTGCTTGAAATTCACATTTCAGAGCACAAAAAGGCAGGCATACTTTAGCTTGAAAGGCGCAGCCTACGAGATCAGCTGCAGTTGTACATTGAGAGCCGATATCACCATGCTAAGAGGGTCAAAGATGCTGAGAAGAGAGTTACGGACGAGCATTTGAAGGAGAACAATTTATTGGGCGCGTTGGATGGACTATACAAGGTGATTTTTGGTCTCGTGGATTCGAAGAAATGCGTCCTTTGGATGCATGGCGACTCTAATGTGGGCAAATCAACTCTGATAGGCTTCATCCAGGAGATATTTGTGTGCGAGAAGCTCCAGGACGCATCCTCACAATTCATTGTTGACCAGAGCTTCGAGGGAGTCTCACCATCAATCGTAACAATGAACGAGATTAACATGCCTCACTTCTTGGGAAGGCAAAACATATCGAAGATGAAGTTACTAATGGAGGGCGAAGGCTATCCAGTGAACATTAAGCACGGCGCATCAGAAATTCGATACCAGGGCTGCAAAGTCATCTTCTCCTCGAATGACAACCCCTTGGAGTCACTTAAGGGCGAGCACCTGGAGCCCTTCAAGAACAGAGCAGTGTTTGTGAAGATGACGCGAGAGGGAAGGAAGGGCGGCTAGGGCTTCCCACTCACGTGCATGCAGCTCGCGAACTTCTTCGAGGACAGGCTGATCAAGGACGAGATCCTTATACACAGGGTGAGCGATTAGACAGAGGATTTCACTGCTGCGTACACTCAAGATGCCACACTGGAGGAAGGAAGCAGCAATCAATGAGTGGCTTGAACTGATCTCAGATTCTTCTTGGCTTGCATGTTTCTACTATCACAGCTCTCTTCAGTAGTCTATGTTATTTGTAACCCTAAAATTTATTAAGACTATTAAGATTTACATTCTAAGGTTTAGCAAGCTATGCTTGAGTTCATTTGCGTATTGATGGATTGGTGGATTGGTGGATAATAGAGTGTGACTTTTAGATTATTAGTACGCCCCAATTTAAACCATTCCACCAATAAACTAATTGTATAAGATCATTAATAATTAATCAATTTCTGGGGTTTTCTATATATTTATTAAGCATCAGAATGAAACAAACGATTAATCTTTAAATCTAATGGGGTTTTAAACAGTAGAATAATCATTGGCTCTCAGTAAAGGTAATTTGTATTCTTTTATTTCGTATTTCTACCAATCGACGATCATCCTTTCGTATTCATCCTATATTATTTATAATATTGATTAGAGAATGATTAAATATCTTAATAAAGTGAATATTTAAATTTTGAAGTTTTATATAAATTGTGAATTTGTATTAATAATTATTTAATTATAAATGGCAAAAATATTAAAACTATATAAAAACCAGCGAATATAGATTTACAGTTACCTCACTGTGAATTTCAACTATCAAGTTATTTCAAATCTCTCAAAAGAAGAGAGATAAATGCTAATCCATCTCAAAAATATGCTAAAATCAAATAAATCTAGAACTAATTACCTCAAAATAAACACATTCAACGAAAAGCCGATTTAAAAAATATAGAGAAATCCAAATGCATATATTTGGAGATTCTCAGACCACTATGAACTCTATCTTAGAGATAATTTCTAAGAAGATGAGTTAAATTATAATAAAAAGATTAGAGATAATTATATCCCGATTACATTAAACTCGCAAAGATACAATCAAGCCTAATTTGTCATAGACTTTCTTTAGTAAATACCTTAGAACATCATAGAAAAGAAATAATTTTTCATTGGTTTGGGATAAAACACAGCCCATAATTAAGAACGAGGATTTAAATTAGAGAAAATGCGAATCAAGAAAATTTAGAAAGTAGGAGACTCGAATTAGATCTATAAAATTGAAATTTCAAAAGTTATCTTTAGTTTAAAGTTTGAAGAGAGATTTTAGAAGCTCTAAATAATGCATTTTTTAATAAAGCTACACACCTTTTAGTTTACTGCTTAGCTTTATCTTTAAAGAACCTACGAATATCTCAAAATTCGAATACAAATGCTTAGAAATTGAAGATACTCTTGCTTTTATGAATAATGATTTATCTTTTTATAGGTTTTTTAAGCGCTCTTTAAAAAGAAATAGGCTTATTCTGAGGACCTCAATTGTTGAAAACACACATTTTGAAGATTACTTTGAAGAATTCAAAGAAATTATGGTATTCGAATACAGAGATGAACTGTCAATATAGTAAGAATGCAAGCGCAATAACTTTTAATATAGAGACCATGATTTTTAAAATCTATCGATATATTTTATCGAATAGTTAGGCTTTAATAATCTTCGTAGACTCCATCTAGTAGTGAAAATAGATACATTCTTAGAATCTGAATTCAAAAAATTGGTTATTGAAAAATTCAAAGATCGGAAGTTTAACCTCGCACTTAATGTGATTGGCTAAATGGATATTTAGAGCGCACTCTGCTTTTACCCATCTAACTTCATAGTTTAATATTTTACTAGTGAACTAATCTACTAGGATGTTTGCTCAGGTTAAGTAAAGCAGCTACAAAATGCAAATTAACTAGAAGATGTGCAAAAGAGATGCAATTTAATTTCTGAAAAGCAATTCAAGTATAAACTCACGCAAACTCATTAACTATCTTACTGCTGGAGAGATTTATACGACCCTAAATTAATATTCTACCTGGATAAAAGTAATAAATATTTTGGCAATGAAGCAAGCGCTTAATAAAGAATCCAAGTTATAATAATCAATAACAAGTAGTAAAGACAAGAATGATAAATATTATTTGCAAATTAGTAAAACTTAATCCTAAATTACTTTAATAATATTTTGATTAATTAACAAATTAAATTTCCCATAAGAAATTTAAATGTATTTTGTTTATGATATCTTTTAAATATCTTCATTTTCAATATTTTTTAAACTTTTCAATAAATTAATTACATCTTTTTATAAAATATTTTTATAATAAAATTAAATTGATTTTATAATAGAAATGAGTGAAGTGATAATAAAGCTATTCAAAAATTAAAGAATAAAAATTTACAGCTGCTTTAATCTATATTTTAACTATAGCTTGATATCAAATCTTTCAAAAGAAGGACGAAATCTAATTAAAAAACTTAAGCACTTACTATAATAAAATGGAAGACAGGATAATTTCCTTGTGATTCATACTTTTAATGGAGCTCCTCTTCGTTCCATCTAAAGAAACGAAGATGCATTAATTTGGAGCATTACAAACAAATACACATTACATTTATGAGACAATGAAGAGTATTTTTATAAATCCTTTTATATCTAGAATTATAATAAAAAAATATAAAGCTTTCTAGTACAGATAAATGCACATTGATTTCTTGATCGACTTCCTAGCTTAAGTTCCATTGAGAAAGATATAGAAAAAAAGAATTCAAAATTTATCTTGCGCAAAATTCCAATACAAATTAAGGAGTAGAATTCATTTTGGAAATATGAGAATCATTAGGCTCTCAGAAGAGAGTAAATTTTAGTAGACATTTAAAATCTAAGTAGAGAAAGTGGAACTTCTACACTTGCCTTAAAGAATTTATAACTAGTATACTTGTTGAAAATGCTTCATGCATTTCAATTCAAAGATTTTAAAGTTTCAAGAGCAGAAAGAAATCCTAAAACAGCTACAAGAATTGAATATAAAGCTTTGAGTGTCTCTAGCTACCTATTTTTTATTAAAAATGATGTAATTCATCAGTATTTTAAATTTTCTAAAGAAAATAGTTGCTTGAAAATATGGGATCCAAGGTATGGCATTTTGTATTTGAAGAATATTTCCCACAACTTCGAGAGCTCATGTTGGGTAAATATGTTGATAGTTCAAAAATATAATTAAAGTGCGATCCTAGCTAGTAGGAAATTATAACAAAAAGTAAATTAAGTTCATCTGCCTCAATTTATCGGAATTTAAAAATATTCAATAATAAAATGTAAAAATAATATACTCTCGAGAGCAACAAAATAAGTTTACCACAGACCAAATAAATTGCTAGACATTAAAAAAACTCGTAAAGCCAATGAGTTACTGTCAGATTGGAACTTATTTATTTATTACTGTGTTTGCTTAGGTTTCCAACTCAATTATAAACCCTAAGGGGTACCTTAACTACTCCAATACATATTTATAAAAATTTTCAAAGACTCCATATGGTGGTTAGAAAAGAAATAATATATCATTTCAAATTCTAACAAGTTATAATTAGAAAATTTAGAGAGAGATAATTTAATCTCACACTAAGGGTAGAGGAGCATGCCTAATTTCAAAGTGGAGTATTTTGCACGGATATGCTATTATAAAGGGGAAGAGTCAGAAGAGTTCTAAACATTATAAAAATTTGAGGATTTCTAAAAAGTGGTGAATATCACTCATGCACAAGGCTATAGTAACTGAAACTAGTAACCTTTATTTATGCTTGCGAGAAGTGTATAATCCAAGGCTAAGGTTTTAGATTGAAAAGGAAGAACTGGGTATTTTAAATTAAAATAGCTCAGTTTAGATCATAGCTATTAATATAATATGATAAAGATACCAAAAATTAGAAATAATTTTTGGTTAATTTTAAGAAATGTAGAAAAAAACCTTTGTTCTTTTATTTATATTTTTATTCTTTATATATCTCACATTGCAATTTATATTTTTAATATTCCTTTTTAATTATAACTTAATAGAAATTTTTGAAAATAATAATTTATATTTTGAGTTTAAAAAATTGATTATAATAAATTTTATAAAATAAAAATGATAAAATTTTATGAGAGATTTAATGAATTGGCACTAAACAGCAAAGTAAAGGCAGCTCTTCCTTCAAATTTGAGGTTAGAGATCTTCAAATATTTGTGCACACATTTTATATATAAGTAAATTGCTCTTATCTCAAAGTATGAATGAAACCTTCTTATTCAAAATAAATCGGTATTCGACTAGGTATCACATAACAGCTTAAGTCTAAATTTGCAATTAAAAAGCGTAAAATCGATTAATTAATCCCAAAATAGACTACTAATTAAATTTATTGAATTAAAAATAAATAAATAAAAAATCTTTTGGCGATGGTAAAGAAAGCAATAGATTTATCTTTTTAAATTTCTTATAAGAATAAGATTTTAGGATGGCCTGAATAATTTTTAAATAGAAATAGTTGAATTAAAAAGTTTCACCATGGTAAATTTTGGAAAATATAAAAGCTTTTATTAATTTTTGTTATCTGCCATAAAATAGCAAGCTTCTTAAGTTTTGTTTAAGAATATTTTTTTTTCTTCTATTAGATGGCTAATTTAGACTTATCTATTGGCAATCCAATTCAAGATGATCAAATGAAAGTTTATAATACCTCACTATAATCATAATTTCTCCTCTTAATTATTTCCTAAGAGTCTTATAATTTAAATAGTCTTGGACTATAAATAGCAATTTATTTTCTTAACTCTTAAGTGTTTAATTTATTGATCACTATATTTTTAAAATTCTCTACAAATTGTAGTCCTAAGAATCAATTTATTAAAATGAAGAAAATCCACTCGAAGTATTTGTAAAACAGCAACAAAAAATAGATTTCATTATGAGCTTTATCAGTTTAATTCCTAAGCACTTACTCACTTAGAAGTTTTTCTCCTTCGAATTTGTTTCAGAGGAAGGGAAAGAAAAACATGTATCTATCAACTAACTTCAATTCTAAAATGTTAAAGAATAAAATTCAATTTTCAAATACAAAGCAGAAATTATTGTGGAATCCAATTCTTTTAAAAAATCAATTTAAAAATATCTCATCAAAATAGGTAATTATTTTATTAAGATTTTTATCTGTAAATAAAAAAAAAATTAACTCATCTACGTTTTTTGCATGTCTTATTTATTTTAGAAGGGTTACTTAATAATCAATTAATTTTATAATAAACTTATAGAGGTACCATTTTGATTCAAATTCATCCTTTTTGAAGACAAAATTACTTTTAATTGATTTTCTTTATCTTTTTTATATATTTAAATTAATGTTTATAATTTCTTGATTCAATTCTATTTCAAGAATATGAGATTTTAAATTAAACTATTGACCAACTTAGAAGGTAATAAACTTCAATTATTGTATTTATCTCAGCAACTTCACAATTTTCAGGATAAGAAGTATGATATAAAACAGATTCTATTGAAAATAGAATATTACAATTATAGCTGAGAATTTAATAAAAAAGAGAATTAAATTAGATATTAAATTAAAATGAAATAAATCAGAGGCAGTTGAAGTGTGTCCAATATAAATAATAATTAGACCATTCGATTCAGCATCAAATTATAAGAACTTTTTATTTTTGTAACTTTTGTGTAGGAGCGCTCAATAAAGAGTTATAAATGACACAAGTTCTAACTAAGAATTGAAAAGGATGAAGAAGAGTGCGTGAGTCATATCTCGCTACTGAGAGATGCTGTTTTGATGATTAATGAAGTAACTCATATTTTATTTTACTAGCAATCGAACAAGCTGTAGATCAGTTGGGGTAAGTCTCTCATTTTAACTGCCACGAAGTTGCAACTCTCCATTTATTGTTTAACCATTACCGATTTTGATTAAAATTTCTGCTATAATAAAAATGCTTAAATATAAAACTGTTTTCCGAAAATTGCATTAAAAGTCTTTTTATTTTCTGATGCTAATTTAGTATATATTGAAGGTGGTTACATTAGGATTATTCTGCTTCTAGAATTAGAATTTTATTAAGTCCTGGTTTTAGAAAATGATTATATTTACATCCCTCAAATTCTAGCATATTTTATTTATCTATAAATTAATAATAACATTTTTTTATAAATCGAATCATCATAATTTGTTTGTTGATCTAGTTGATTTTGACCAATAATAAATATTTTAGAAGGAATGAATTTAGTGTTTAATAGCCTCTGAAGATAAAATTTTTGACTTTATAACCATTTGAAATTGACAACTTCAGCAGCTTCCTAAAATACTTCTCAGCCGTTAAACATTTGAATGTGTTTAAAGTAACGCCGGGAGATAACCTCAAGCTTGACTTTAGATTCCCTAAAATTACAAATCTTTACTTCTTAAATAATTTCTCTGTACTATTTTTAGTTAGATAGAGTTAAGACAATATATTAATCAAAAATACTTTATGATAAATATTTTCTGAAGACAAAAAAATAGAAAATTAAAACTATATTAAATAGGAAAAATGATAATTTTTTGGAGAATATTTTTTTTAAAAAAAAAAGTGGCTCAAATATTATCTATTAACCTTCTTTGCTTTATTTTTTTGCATCTATTTATCTATTATAATAAAATATTTTGATAATTTCTTTACCTGAGAAGATTAAAAATAGTAAGGGTATATTTTAACCTCTGTCCTGAGAGAGCTCAGTTTATAATTTATAAAATTTCTCTGACAAGGAAGTTATTTTCTCAAGTGCAGACACTTTTGTTTAGTGTTTAGGTGGAGAATCGTACTTTTAGTTTCTATTTTAAAATGATTTTATAAATTTATAATCGCTAGCACTAGGTATGAAGTACTCATACCTCGCTGAGTTTGAGATAAGAGACCTTTTAATTCAAAAGTTCAAAGACAAGCACTCGTTTATGCTCTGTTTGTACTTTTATGAATATCCTAAGTTAAATTAAATAATCAAAGACAGTTTCTATCCCAAAAACTTTAAAGTACTCTACTGCTTTGACAGACTACTGGCCACAATAAAAGATGATTACAATTTAAAATAAAGATTAAATATAGTGATGGGAGTTAGGAAAGATTTATTTATTTATTTAGCCAATATTTTAGTCATTTAAATTAAATAAATAATTTATCTTTATCTTAATCTAATAGACTAATTTTCAATAGATTAACAGAACATGGTAAAATACTCAAATTAAATTTAGTCGATTCCAAATGGTGTGACTTTTGTCATATTACAATATAGAGGATTATAAATGGAACTATATTTTTTGGGGAAAAATAACTCTAACAGCTTTACATATGCACATCATATTGAGTTTCTATCTCAAAATCTATTTTTTATTTTGGTGGATAATTTCTGTGACGGTTCAAACAAGGAATCAAGATTTGTGCATAAGTTCCTCGCTTGGTCATTATTTAATTTTGAATAAATTAATTTAAAATAAAAATTCTTGCTGATATTACTCCTCTGAATTTAGAAATATTTGAAAACTACTTATCTTTCAAAAAACATAAGAATATTATAAAAATAGAATTAAAAAAGAAATTTACAACCATAAATAAATCATAGTAAAATTATCTTAATGAGAAGTCATTAAAAAAATATTTAAAAAAATATAAAATTATCCACACACACACACAAAATTTTTTACATAATTATTCATAAATAAAGTAAAGCTAAACTACCTAAAAAGATCATAGGAGTTAAAAAGAAATATAGAAAATCATTCTTTTTTATTTAGAAATATAAATTTTTTATTCTCAATTATAATTTATGAATTTTACAGTTCTATAAAAATTAATAACAGAATAATTTTGATTTATAAATTCAATTAGATGATTGTAATAACATAGAAATCAAATTTTAAGTTTTAGAGAAATAAATTTAAATCAATAGCAAATTTAAGTTCAAACTTTGCTTTTAAGTGAAGAAAATTACCAAACCTAGAAACAGAAATAATATAGAAGCAATATAGGAAGAAAATTTGCATATTTATACTTACTAGCAAAATATTTGATAATAAATTAATTTAAAAAGTAATTTACAGTTTATATTCATAATTTTCATTCAATTCTATTAAATTTATTGATTTGTATGAAATATATTTTTTTTTAGTTATGGATAGACTGAACAGATTTGTAATCTATAATTTTGAAGAATTAAAAACTATTTCTATCACTTCATTTGAAAATGAAGAAGAATTATTTATTGTATGGATTTAATTAGTAGTATGGTTCAATATTTTATAATTAAATTTTGAATATCCAAATTCAAGTCATTCGATTAAAGTAAGAAACTTATATATCTAATATTAAATCAGTTACGAATGAATAAGAAGAAAAATATTATAAAGAATAAGCATAATCGATTTTTGAAACTTTTCATAAACCAAAGACTAGAAATCTACAAATATTTGACACAAATATTCAACTACAAGCTTATTTCTAATTTATGCAAAACGGAAAGAAGTAATTTATGGAAACTTAGAACAATAAAAGATATAGAAGAATAAGAGAATGAAATAGAAAGAGATGATAAAATTCTTAGATTAAATCTAAATAGAATGATAAAGAGCAAAACATTTTGAAAAATACAAAATCCCTTTTTCATGTTCTTCTCAAACAAATTTTAGCTTTTCTATTTAGAATAGCTTTCTGTAAGTACAGAATATCTTTATGTACGCTATAATTTAACAGAAGAATAGAAATTTAATAATTTTTTGAAAATTACACGCGAAAAGATTATGAACTTGATTATTGGCATAATCAGTAGGTTCAACTGGCATTCTATATTCTAAAAGCAATTTGATATTGTAATTTAATAAAAAAGATATTCTCATATTGGAGAAACTAGCCTAAAAGGAATTAATTTTTCCTAGTAGATGCTACTTAATGGGGATAAAATGTGCTAAATCCACATTTAAAAAGTTAACTTGCTAAAAGAAATAGATAATAAAATTTCTTGGTTTCCGCACATAGTAATATTTTTGAAAAATTTATGCTAACTCAGTCCTCTGTTCTCGAAATTAAAGATTAGAGTTTAAAATTTTAAAGATATAAGCTTTCCTATATAGATAAAAAGCATGAGCTTTTAAACGCTATCTTAATTTAATGAGGAATAATAATAAATAATGAAATATATAGATAGAGATGCTCTCGAATAAATTTATGTATATGAAGCTGACGATAGTTTTGAAATAATGGATAAAACTTTCCCAACTTTAAAGGACTTAAAAATTTGTAGAGTCATAAATACCGTGTAACGAATTTAACTAAGAAACGAAACCAATTAATGATACATAATCTTTAGGAATCGCTTTGAAAAATGCAATTTTAAAGGCCTATAAAATTTAGAAATTAAACTTGATACCTACTTATTTCTTTACTCAAATCTCAAATTTAAAATCATCAAAATATTTGATAAAAGAAAGCTTAACCTATGCATTTAGTTTTACGATAATATGTTTTTGGATAAAAATATATACTGCTATTTCTTCCCTGATAATTTTAATGTGGAATATATTTGCAGTCGTTGCTTCAGATTTCAGGGAATTGAATACTCAAAGGAAGAAAATTCAGAAAAGTAAAATATAAGAGCAGAGTAATTTATAATATAAAGTTGTCAAAAATTAGTTGATAATAATTATGGTGTATCAATCAGATATTAAGATATATAATTGAAGAGCAGAAACCATATTTGCAAACGTAAAATATGTTTTAAAATAGAGAGGATTACTCAAAATGGATTATATTAAATGAGAAAGCGCTCGTTTATTGTTTATATTACACATAAAATTTGATTTTTTTAAAAGTTAAAAGTTAAACAAATCTTGCATTCATTATTATTTAGCTCTAGTTTTAGTAAATTTTTGTCTAAATAATTAAAGCTGGAATCAAATATGAAGTTAATGTTGGACAAATTTGAGTTACATAATTATAAATTAAGAAAAGTAATATTTAGCATTATAAATCGATCAAGCTAAAATTCAAATTGTTTTCCTTTCACTTTACGAAGAGAATTTTAATTAATCAGTTGTTAGTTTATTTTGTTATTCAAAATCTTCATTGTTTTAATTTAATAAATATCTGCATTGCTATTAGGTTTGATTTATCGTCATTTTAAAATTAAAAATAAAAAAATTATGCTACATTATAAATTAAATTTCGCTTAACTTGTAATTAATTATAATAATTATTTATAATTTTTAATGTAGTCTCTAAAACATTGTATTTCAAGCAACTTAAGATTAGAGATTTACCAATATCTAAATCTAAACTTTAGTTATAGATAAGTTTCTAATTTATCAAAGGTAGAAAGAAATTTAGTATTCTCGCATGCAGATCTACTTAATAGAACATAAAAAACGCTCTATTTAAGATAAGAATCAGTAAAATTAAAATTCAAGACCTACAAAAAGGATTCTTTGATTTTTATGATAACAGATAAATATCATTTTAAGTTACCTTACTTGCTGTAATCCACAAAACTATAATCTGATTGCTAAAACAATGCTTATCAGAATTTAGTAGTTCAGTAGTCGAGAGTTGACTATGTAATCAATTTTATAACTTAAATACCTATGGAAATGGTCGAAAGAAAGAACTTTACCTTTGAATTTAAATCTAATCTTAAACAGCATTTGATATTCGATAGATTCCATTTTTATAAGCCTGAAAGGTCGTAAATAAATTCATTTTCTGCTGTAATTATTGCTTAATTATATTTCAAATCAAAATTAATAAATTTAAATAGAAATTTCAATTTAATCTATTGATTATTTAAAAAAGAAAAGTTGAAAACAAATAATTTAGAGGAAATTAAATATTTTCAGGTTGTTTTCTTTATTTACCTTCTCATCCTTATGTTATTTAGATAAATTAAGTTTTTTATACTTCTTAATAGCACTCCTTGGCTGAGTAGCATGAAGAGCCTAGTGCTTTTTTTGCTTATTATTTTTTCGATCTCTCTCCAAAATATATGCCCTGAAAATTTATTATATAGTTCTGCAGATATTTGCGATTAAATTCTGAAAAATGTTACTTAAATATAACAATAATTTAAATGATTAAAATATTTTATATAATAAATATTGTATTTTTAATTTTCCTGCTTTAAAGCAGCAATAGTTTACAACTCTATGATTTGAGAGACTATAGTGAAAATGAATTGTACTTGCAATATTTTGTACAGCGATTAAATCAATTTTAATTAAATGGGTTTTAAACTTTAGAGAGTTTATATTAAACTGAGAAAATCAGAAAGCGCTTTAAGTTAAATAACTTAAAGATAAATTCATTTAAAGATCTCTAAGTTGCTTAGAGTTTTCTATTATGGTTTAATCCAGCTAGAATTCTTACTATCTAAAATGTGGAGGATGGCGATGTATTATATCTAAACAAAAATCTTGTTGATATTGAGTGGTTTTACACATTATAGTTTAAAATTAAATTAAAAAGGAGATTGGAATAAATAAAATAGATCG
>JAJKFJ010023710.1:0-14109 GCA_027382625.1 Tetmemena sp. SeJ-2015 | reverse complement strand
CTAATTTTTATCTTAACTCTTAACGAGCCTCATTTTATAATAAGTCTGTTTGGAATGTTCTCTATCTTTTACCTCTTAATAATATTAAGGGTATAGAAAAAGAGATATTGATATTTAAATTAAGAGTAATTGTATTTGTGGTTGATTTGAGAGATGCGGGAATAGTCATAAATCCCTTTGCTTGAGTTGTTCATTTTGAATTCACATAATTTAAAATGAAGCTTCTCAAGTAAAAAATAAATACTTCTTTTGAAAATAAAACCTAAGAGTTCCTTAAATTATAATTATTTTTTATTTTTAAAATGTATATTTGAATTTATGTTATTACCCACTGATAATATTATCAATATAAGAATGTATAAGTGAATTTTATTAAGGGGATGTATCATAATTTGAATTCTACTCCTCTTACTCTTATGATTCGATCAATGCAATCAAACATATCTCCATAAAATTAAATAAATTTCAAAATTAATTATTTATAGATGTTATTGTAAATAAATTTAAATACTGCCAGATTTGTTTTAAAATATGAGAGAGTTTTTGTTCAAATCTTAAGAAAGCGAAAGTAGTAACAAAGAATTAATAAAAGATTTATAAATACCGGAAAACATTATGAAAGTTAATTCTTATAAGAATTTTACTACTAAAATACAAAGCTAAAATTATAAAACAATTAAGAAGTGGATCCTAATATTCTCAAATAATTATAAATAAGGAAATTAATTTAACAAATCTATTTAATATTAGCTTTAAAATGTATCTAAATATATATATTTCTAAATCTAATTTTAACTCTGATAACTAGATTATAAGTAGCATTAAAATGTGAATTTAAATATGAGGTTAATTAGAAAATAACTTGATTATATATTCTATATAGAATCCTTTCATAATTATAAAATTATAAGTAGTTATAATGCGAATCCAAAATATAGTCCTAAGCGTAGTTGGAATAGCAGTGGGAATTGCATCTCTCCCAAACCAAGAATCATCGCAATTATAACAATTAATATTACATTTGTCTATAACCATTCTTCTTTATTTTATGAAGTTCTCTACTCTCAAGAGGCAGAATTAGAATAGTTCTACAAATTTGTGTCAACCCACAACAAGAGCTACTCTTCTCAAGAGGAGTTCCAATTCAGATTTGGAGAATTCAAGAGAAATCTAGCTGCTATCAAAGAACACGCTATCAGCAATCCAGACGCCACCTACACGCTAGGTGTCAATAAGTTCGCTGACTATACCCTCCAAGAGATTTAAGATATGGCTGGCTCACAGAGAATGCTGCTTGAATAGTCTGAACAAGAATAAAGATTAATAAGGTAAAAATAGTGAATCTGAAAACTAAATAAAAGTAAATACAATTTCCCCACCTTACACTCTATTGCCAAGTTTAAATATTCGAAGCAATAGTTTGAATATTTTCCCAGTCTTATAAATTCAGGATATGCAACAATGTTTAAGTTTTGATCTTTTTATTCTTTATAATTGTTGTTGGAAAGCGAGACTTCTGCTAGGAAAATATGTTTTTAAGTTCTACATTATTGTAGAAACTGTCTGATCCTCACCTTTAAAAATTCAATTATTCTTTTCTCTCAGCCAATCTCTGGAATTGAAAATTTATTTCAAACTCTCTGAGACATAAACTTCCAAATCAGGAAGGCTCCAATTTAAGCATGCATTAGAGTGTATTATATGAAAGAACATCACACAGAGCAAAGAGAATGAGGCACATTAGTCTTAATTCTTAATTAAAATATTTAATATAATAGTGTAAAAAGTCACTTTTTTATTTAATAATCTTCAGGGACCTAGCCTCTACTTCATCTGAACAAAAGTAGTCCAAGGATTGAAATCCACCCACGAGTTGTTGCTCAACTTCTTGATAGATCTAAAGTCAAGCTACTCAGAACTTCTCAAAGCTAGGAGAATATTTTAAATATATTAACAGCAGAGCAAATATCATTTTCATTGCCTAAATAGGGTTTTTATACATAGAAATTAATTAAGATTGATTTAAGTAGATTTAAGACCTATTAAGAATTTGAATTAAGTATAATTAAAATTGTTTGCCGCGAAATATAATTAATTATTGCGCTACTTAAAATAACTTATGACAGATCTCTCATCTCAAGAGTCCCTCGGAGTTCCAGGTGAAGTCCAAAAAAGCAACTTAGAAGCCCTGATGTTGCCCGAGAAGTCGGGCAATGAAATCGACACTCCTGCCTTCACGGAGTCATTCGATTAGCTTGAATAGATCGATCTCTACCCAAGAAAAAGAGGGAGACCTTCTGCTTATGAAGGTGCAGAGCATCCTGACCTCATTGACAAAGCTAAGCTTATACTTCCAAATCACAACTACGACCTCTAAAAAATTCTCTAGCTTAATGAATTCAAACCTCTGCGCAATTCAAGAGACCTCCCTCGATTTTTAAGCAAGTATGTTTTGAATAAAGCTCAAAAAAGGACCTCGAAATCTCTGAAAGAAGTTTCGATTTGCGGCAACTAAATGAATTCAAAAATTAGTGTTGACTATTCGGGCTTATTTGATAAACCTCAAACACATTCACAAAGTCATAATCAAAACTTGCAAGCAGCTACTTCCTAAACACCTCAAGCTAACTATGGAGCGAAGATTCAATCTGAAATAACTTCTAACTATCTCAGAGAATACATGCTTCTCAAACCTTAGGAGCGATATCAATTTTTAGAAAAGATTTGCCTCCGAAACAGCTAAAGTTTACTAGAATTCTTGATTAATCTAAAAACTACAAGCTCCTCAAATTTTACTGATGGAATGTTCAGTTTAGTTCATGAGCTCAATTTGAACCTCGGCTAGGAACTCCAAATTAAAACAAGACTTTTTGTTCAGTCACTCCTTTATTATAGAAACGAAATTATAGAGATTGAAAATACTCTTCTTAAAAATTCGATGATTCTACTAGCTCATAGACCTAACTCTGAGCAAACTCTAGGCTTAGCAAATTACGTTTTTATTAATGAACAAGAATGCTTTTCAAAGCTTTAAGAGGAAATAGTGTTATTAGACAGTAAAAACATTGGTATAATACCACTTATGGCTGGAACCTTCACTTCATATAAAATTGACGCATAAGTTATTAGACTTTTACCTAATACTTTACTTTGCCTGACAAAGCCCTTCATTCAAATATTAAAACAAGAATACGGCCTTAGGCTTGTGAGATAGATACCTGTCGAGGTGGTTGGTGATTTCGTTTAAATCTGCGCTCTCTGCTAAGCTTGAACCTACGATGATTTGGATCTAATGATCAATCACATTAAAGGAATTTTCATATAAAAATGGGATTTTCTTGACTAAACTGATTTCGCTTTACTCATTTCATAGATCTCAGTTGAACTTAAAGAAAGAAATCAAAGTTGGGTCGGAAGAGTCTCTGAGATAATAGAAGTAGTAAATAAGCTGGTTGCAATCTAGCTCGAAAAAGGAGTGAAGAACAGACCAGATCTAATAGCCGATTTAATTAATGGTAACTAGGTTTCAATAAAATAGATTCTTAAAAATCCAAAACTTTAAGATGAGTTTTCTCATCAGTAATTTTATAAGATGGTCTGCAAGCTCAAAAAATTGAATAAAAACAACAAAAACGTGCTTAATTACTGTAATGAAGTCTCTGAAAATCTTTCACATAAGGTAAATCACATCACAAAGCTTGAAGATCTACTTGGATTTAAATACTTGAGCCTTTAAAAGTTTTGCTTGAATTTTTACAATTAGCAAGAATAGAGGTTTCTCTTTTTGAACTTTGGGATAGGCAATGGGAAAACATTATTGACCACATCTATTGCCATAATCGCTGCTCTCAACACAAACAAAAGCGCGATTGTCTTAGGAAAAAGTGACTATTTAATTTTGCGAGATGAGAAAAGATTTTAGAAGCTGATAAGAGGATTTGATCTGAACGTGAACTCAAATATATTTGAAAATAAGCATGGAGTTTATTATATGACTCAAAAGCACTTCGAAAGTCAATCGGATTAAATTGAGTTCCAAAATTTTCTTGAATAGTCTATCGTGGTTATAGATGAATATGACTGGCTTATTTTCGATGGATCTCCTTTGCAAATGTGTTCAATTATAAAAGCATTAAAATAGGCATACTAAGTGATAGGATTGACTGGATCAACTCTCACTCAAAAAGAAGAAATCTGTCTAAGCGTCGCATTCGATTGCGTCGAAATAAAATTTCCTTCGCTTTCATCTCTCAAGTCGGATAAAAAGGTTCATTTGTAAGATATGCTCTTTACTTCAAGTTAAGCAGAGTATTGCAAGTATTTATATGAAATTGCACTCAAGCAAACTTTATTCACGCCAATTATCATAGTTGCAAGCTCATCCTATTAAATGATAGAAACATTCTTCAAAAAGTACAAAGAGCTTTAGCTTTATAGCATGAAGTAGGTTAAGGGCTCAAGAACAGATGCTTACTTAGAAGAGAAATTTTACAAAATGGCCGAGCAAGAATGTAGATGCAAAAGTTGTTAGATGAAATTAAAGCAAAAGAATCCCAAGAGAAATCTTAAACTGATAAAGATCCGAGAGAGATAGAAATCGAAAGAGATACAAAACAAAATCTTCAAGAGCGTAGAAATAGATAAACAAGGCGAAGAGTAATAAAATACTCTGACTCTTCAGATGAGGATAGTATTGACGAAAATTATGGAAAACTAAAGTTATAAGACCACAAATCTAGCAAAATCACAAGGAGAAACAGATTCCAAAAATTCTAAGAAAAGAAAAAATCAATTGAAGATAAGGCTGGGAAGCTTGAGGAAAAACACATGCAGAGTAAGGGAAAGGAAGCGATGAGTGAACTCGTTCAAAAACAAATGACAAAGGCTAATAATTTAACTCGCAGAGTCACTAGAGCAAGTGGAAGCTCCAATGCTCGAAACTAAAATTAGAATAAGATAGCTGCAAAAGTCGAAGTATTGAGACCCTTTATATCGCAAATTTGGCTTCTAATTAATTCTTAATCTTCTCAATTATTCCTAAAAATCTCAAACTTCATAAGTATATAATCATTCCATCTAGTCTGTGAAAAAGTTTTCTCTAGGGAGGGGATTCCCCTCTTCATTAATAATCCCGCTTTGATGGAGCTACATAACTAGCTACTTGTAGTCTTGCAATTCTTCTACTTATTGTTAAAGCCCACTTAACTCTTCCCTAACCCTTTTATTTTACTCAAGGTACTTCTGTTTACTGGAGTTTAGTAGTATCTCCTCTTGTTTCACTTCTTCAATCTCGCGGTTATTTCTTTTTCGGCTGGAGGAATTCTTTAGTAGAAACGCTGCTCTACCTTTCTAGCCTAAAAGGTTTATAAAATATAAAGATTACTGCTGAACTAAAGAGTTTAATTTAAAGCTTGGGCGATTTCCGGTCTCATCTGAACTAATAAGTCTTGCTTATGATTGAATTTTTAAAGCCTCGCATCCTTAACCATTTTTTGAGTTCCTTCCTTATCAAGCGACATAACGACATCACAAATCCATCTTTTGTCAAGATTAATCCAATCGCATTGATCTGGGAAGTATGACAAGATTCTTGGCGATTTTTAGGCGAATCTAATAAAATCTTCTGCAGTCAATCCATCAATCTGAGGTACAGCGCTGACTATGACCTCGTGACTCTTTAGATACTGAAGCTGTTAAGAATAATTAATTTTTACTTCTTTCTACCCATTAATGATACTCTTTAAGAAGTAAACATTTGTACAAATGGGCTTTGGCAGGTAGGCATTACAATCTTGAGTTAAGAAGTCATATAACTCCTTTTTGCTGCCAATTTTCTCTCTTATTTGATGTACATTCACGCTAGAGTAGTTCATTTTTGTGGTCAATTTATTATTAATCCAAACCTTGAGAGTCTCTACTGATTTAAAATTATATTATATTACAACTTTAAATTATTAATTAATAAATAGGGAAGAGTTGGTTTATTCATATTAAGGTTAGAACATAAAAGAATTCTTTAGAGAGAAACTACATCACAGTAAAAGGATATTTTGTGCTGAGAAATGGAAAAATTCAAGAATATTAAATCAAAGATAACAGACTTCTTTCAGAGAAAGAGTCATTCAGGTGAAGAAAATGATCACTCAGATAATGAACCTGATTCAGAAGAATCAGTAAAAATTGATACCGAGAAGTTTTAAGGAAAAAATTTATCAACCTCATTACTCCAGACTGATTCAGACTTGCTTCAGCCTATAAAAGTTATTTAAGTCTCTCAACAAAGGATAGAATAACTTGAATAGCGAAATCTTAGCAAAATCAGGAGACAACATGTAAGGTGTCGGCTGCAGGATCCAAATGAAAAATTAAATTGAATAAACAAATAAAATGAGGAACATTCAGCTTTGAATGATCATTAGTACCTCAGAGCAGTGCTTATGTTTCTACATCAAATTCGCCCTCAGGAATCTGAACAAAAAAAAGAGGATTTACTTTAACTCAATGCACTCTGTTCATTTCAAAATCAATGGAAAATATTGAGATAAGTGAATTAAGACTTCTAATTCAGTTAGGAGCTACTTTCTGTCAAAAGATATGTCTCAACATAGCTGATTGATACCTTTGAAAGAGCCACAAATATAAAAGAAAAGTCGTCTATCTTGAACACTAACTAACTGAAATTAATATATAAGCTCTGGAGATAAGATTGAGTACCTATTAAGCAACTTCAGAAAAGGTTTGGCCTATCTTATAGTAAAATAAAAGAATGCTTGAATGACCAACGTCTAAATCTAAATAGCAATCTTTTCTGTAAGGTTAATAAAAAGAAGAGCCTTACTGAGCTTTAGAAGGACATAATCTCCGAGCATTTATAAAAGAGTGATCCATTCCCATCGATTGGGAATCTTTAACAATGCTTGCAGGATAAATTTTCGCTCAATTTTTCGCGAGGTTCTTAAGGAGCGCTCTTAAAAAAGAGTTAGGATTCACTTATAAGAAGATTCATTACCTAAGCCATCGAGTGAACTTACCAAAGTCTAAGGCTGAGAGGTAGATTGCTGCTTATTATTATATCAAGAATATGTTTAATCAAAAAGTCATGATAAATATAGACGAAAGTTCGCTGAAATTTTCTTCGTCGAAGTGTTATGGATGGGCAAAGAAATGCAAGCTTGCTTACTCGACTGAGTCAAAAAGATTGAAAGAGATCAGTGTAATCGCAGGATTAAGCAATAAAAATAAGCTTTATTTCACCGTAAATTCTGGAAAAAATAACAGTGTGATGGTCTATGAGTTTATTCTCAAGCTAGTTGAATCACTTGATTTAGAAGATGAAAACTGGAGGCAAAATCATGTTTTTATACTGGATAATGCTTCATACCATCGAAGCTCATACCTCAAATAGAAAATTAGGGATCTCTAAGTACCAGTAATGTTTTTAGGCCCTTATCATTTCAAGCTAGCTCCAGTTGAAAGATTTTTTGGACTTATGAAAAGATAATTAAAGGTAAATGAGAGCAAGGTGCTTCAGACAAATAGATTAGCCTCGAGGAGTGAGTTGAAGCAAACTAGCTAAGCAAATGTTTTTTAAATAACAGATATAGCCTAAAAAATACTTAGAATAGAGGTTAAGTGGTCTAACAGACTTTACAAAAAGACACTCTATCAAGCGGCGGTGGATTTAGCTCAAGGAAACTTGTGAGAAGAGTCTTACTCTCATAAGAGCATTTTATCTCTGCAAATAGAGTTCTAATTTAAATGATGACGGAACTGATTCGAGAGGTGTATGAAACCTGCATGCAAATACTGGATTAGTATGGCAATTATTGAATAATCCGATTGCAAAATATTTTTTGCGCTAGGCGGAGTGATAAATCATATAATTTTGGATAAGCATCAAATTTTCTATTCTTTCATAACTTCATTACCAAAAATAATATCTTTTCAACAATAAAAAAGAATTGCTGAATCTTTTCAAACTCTCATTGTTTATATCAAATGAAATAATGATTGTTTTGATAAGCTTATGAACTTCTTCTTGCCTGGATTTAATTATTGATGTGCTTTTCTAAAAAGTTCCTTAATTTTATTGCCAAATTTGGAGGGGAGCAACAAGCCAATGCAAACCTAGTATAAAGTTATGTTTAATTTTGGAGATTTATTCTCTAAATAGTTGCTTTATTAAAATTGTAGCTCAATGAAAGCAATAAAATGAGAAAGTCATTTTAATAGCCACTGCAATAAAAATGGTAAAGAGCCAACTCAACTTTTAAAATCATAGGAAGATGTAAGAATAAATATTCATAAAGTATTTATTAGAATTTCGATAAAATAATGTAGCTCCTCTAATTAAACAAGAAATAACTACTAAAAATTAATTAAGGAGATAACCAATAGTAAGTTAAATATATTGTTTCTGGTTTTTATTTTTGTCACATAAAGATGAGAGAGGATTTTATTGCCCGGGCAATATAATGCCCGGGCAATTTCATAATCTTATCTGTTTATTTTATATATTAAAATGATTTCAATAATTCAATAAATGAAATTCAGATGACTAAATATTCAAACTTTTTTGGCTAAAATTTTCAAAAATTATATCATTATTATTATTTCTATAATATAAAAA
The DNA here is from genome assembly GCA_027382625.1 of Tetmemena sp. SeJ-2015. Lineage (NCBI taxonomy): Eukaryota > Ciliophora > Spirotrichea > Sporadotrichida > Oxytrichidae > Tetmemena > Tetmemena sp. SeJ-2015. The sequence continues at coordinate 5,480 of JAJKFJ010023710.1, read as the reverse complement.
GTTCAATTACTATAAACATTAAAAAGTTGATAAAAATTATTGGCCAAAGAAATGGAAAAATTGCCCGGGCAATAAATCTTATCTTTTATGAATGACTATTTAATCAAATAAATTATAAAATTAGAAGTTTATTTTAGAAATCATTTTCCAAGCAATTTATTTAAAATTACAATCAAAGATTTCAATAGCAGAGTGATTATTTAAGTTGAAAACCCCTCATAAAAAGAATTCAAAGCTCTGGGGAAATCCTTGAAGTATTAAGCTCCAATTTAAAGCAGTTTCATCTTTATAAAAAAGGATTTATTTTATAACTCCTTATCATTTTTCATCTGCAAAATTAAATCTTATTAAGTAATCAGAATGTTTCCGTGACTAAGTTAAAAAATGTAAATATTGCAAGGAAATTTTTCAAAAATCCTTTACAATTTAGCTTTTAATCAAGGAATTTTTTGCAAAGTCTTTATTTTCAAAATCACTTTGCTGTGATTTAGCTTAACGAAAAACTCATTTTATGTCTTTTCTAAAAAAATAGTGGTAAGCTTAAGATTCCCATCATTCTTAGTTTTAGCTAATGGAGGTATGGCTAAATTTAAAATTGTAAGATTGATTTGGCCTGGTTTAAATAAAATGAACTTATAACTCTATTTTGCCTCTCTATAAAATAAACGTCTCTTCATTCTTATTGTTAAAGTTATGAAAATTTATCTGAACTTATATTTTGAGCCCGTGCCAGAGTTGTATAATATATTTTTTACAACCAACATAACTTATATTTTAATAGACGACATCAATAATGAGAGGATAGCAACAAATCGAAGAACAAAGAATGAAAGATGGAAGACTGCCTACTAGATTTAGAGAAATGCGCAGATGCATCTACTGCTAGAGGAATAAGGCTAAACAAACAGATTTTTCAACCAAGGTTTACACAACTCATATGAAGAATCATCACAAAGATGTCTTGAAACTTCTAGAAGAGGCCAACATTAAAAAGCCAAGAGAGGATGTTGATTACCTTAGTCTTGGAGTCCAAAAAGTATAGGAGTGCTAAAGACCACAAATGAATAGAATTTAAGAAATCTAAGAGGATGGAACTAAACTCATGCAACTTGATCGAGAGTAATCAGACAGAAATCGACTTGAAGAGATATTTGAAGAAAAATACCACTCAAGAATCAGCATAAGTTTGACTGATAAAAATTAAAGAAAGTATATAGAGTACTGCCAAAAGAAAGAAAGAGAGGCTGAAGACCAATTCCAAAGAGAGAATGAGCTTTTAATCGAAAATCAACATCTCAAGCTCGTCATAAATACTCTAATTTAATCTTCCTAAACAGCACTGAAAACGGAGACAACTAGAAGCCTCATTTTCAATTATTGCAAAACTAAAGTGTTTAAGAAAGATGATGCCTAAAAACTTAATTAAAAAAGGCAGAAAGAAATTAGGATGTTAGCATTTTCAGAAGAAAGTATTCAAAATGAAATATAGAGAATATGAGAGGAAAATAAAGAATAGTTTGCTTAAAGCACAATGATGATCTTCGATTTACTTGAAAAGGCTCAACAATCATTCCTCCAAGGATTTTTAAAATATGATGATTTCTTCAAAAACGCGATCTAAAAAGAGTTTAAATCTTTTGAAGACGAGGCATAAAAGTTGGAAGATGTAAATTCAATGTAAATGTTTCAAGAAATTGAAGGAAAAAATGAAGCATTTAGAGCAGCAAATCTATCATATCATTCGGCTTAAGTCAAGTATGAAAAAGAAATAAAAAACACAGGCTCCTCATCAGCAAAATATCCTAGCACTGCCATCAAGTGTGATATCTGGACTGCAAATCTTCTGAGAGAAATAGCTCTTTTATAACTGAAATATAGAGGAATTAAATTTAACGGAGTTATGATGGACTACCCTTGGCCACTTAGATTCAAAGTAAAGGGAAATCGAGATTTTATTCCCTATGAAACTCAATCAATTCAAAAGTTATTTTAGTTGCCTCTAGAAGATGTATAAGAAAGTGGCTATTTATTTATGTGGAGCATAGCATCTAATTTCACAGAGGCGATCGCTTTCATGCTCTACAAAGGCTATAGGTAAGACTTTATTTAATTTTAAATCTAATTTTAATTTTAGGATTGTGGACAACATCGCTTGGATTAAGCAAGGCAAAACTACTGATTACAGAAACGGGCAAGGTTATCATTTCAGACATTGCAAAGAAACTTGCCTAGTTGGATTAAAAGGAGCAGTTCCAGAAGGCACTAATACTTTCAAAGTAAAGGATATCTTGAAGTCAAAAGTTGGATAGAATTCAGAGAAACCCGAGTCAATAAAAGATCTAATTGAAATATTACTTCCAGGCATGGCATATTTAGAGTTGTTTGGGCGAAAGAACAATTTGAGAGAGGGATGGGTAACAGTAGGAAAAGAAGTATGATTATAAGAATTTCAAAATTTAGTTAATTAAATGAATATTTACTTTTCAGATTCACTATTTTTACCTTAGTAGCTTTCTGAGTAATGTTCCTCCACTGAATTTTATGACATCTAAATCCCATGAGCAAAGTAAAGACTACATAATTTAGAATATAAATCAAACTAGCAGTTTAAAGGTAAGTTAGGCAGTTATAGAAAATGGAGGAGGAAGCACAAGATATCAGAACTAGTTAGTTAATACAAATTTGGGATTTGGAGGAGCTCCAACATTTATCTAACCCTAGATGCCTTCAACAAAAGCTATGACTAAAGGAGACTTAGAAGATGATATAAAAATTCTAGTCTCAAGTATTCAGCAGTAAAAACTAGCGCATGAAAAATCATTCTCAATCGAGTCAAATGAAAATGGAAGAGGAAGTATAAAAGGCCAAGAGAGGGAAGAATAGACAACTCCAACTGCCTCTGAAATCGCTAGAGTTTAGGAATAACTCTTAACTATGCATTCAATCAGGTCACAGTCCACTAAACAAGACAAAATGAATTAAAATTGAAAGTTCATTACTTAATTATTGCAATTTATTTAAAATCTGTTTTTTGTTTAAAAAACGTGCTTGTGATTATAAACATCAAATCATCTTCAGCTCTTAAGGTTGGACTACTGAAGATACTTAATTAAATTTATTTTGAAAGAAAAAAAAGAATGATGATATGCAAAATTAGTTATGTCATTCATCTAAAAAGGGTTTTAAATTAATAATATTAGATATTGTCTGCATTATATCATTATCTCCATCTTTAATAAACTAAATTATGAAGATGTCACCCAGCCACCCAGGCGGCCAGCTTGCCATCAAAGGTCTGTGCAGTACTCAGCAATAGAATCAGATTTCGACCACAATGACTCAGAATCTGTATGTTTTAAGAACCCTCGATTCTCTTAGATATCACCATTTGAAAGTCCAAAAGACATTATAGTAGAAAATTTAATCAAATCGGTGATTAATTAAATGATAATTGGAGAATTACAACTTGGTGGTAGTTTAATAATTAAGGGAATTAAGGGCCCCTGGCATATATAAGATAAGCTAATACGTCACGGCCATAGCCGTGAAGTCGTTGCCTACCAGCCAATCAGGGATATTAAACATGTGGCACCCCCGCCATCTCACACTCTGAGCAGAAGCCCCCGTCTTCTGCATACCGTCCAAAAAACCCTTGAAGGATGAAGACAAATCAGGTAGCATCCGTCCGAGAGCAAGTCGCTGCTCCTTAGTGTCTGGCTTCGCTGTCCAGCTGCATGACTGAATGTTTGCCCATAGATCTCGTCCCTCCACGCCTAAAAGAATTAGGAGGGTGAGCTGCGACCACCTTCCCCAGGGCTTCGGCTGCCATTATCCCTTGCCTCTTTTAAGCACTCACTCACCAGCCAATGGAGTACCAAACCAGAAAGCCTTCAGGGAAAGGGCGACCGGTGCCTAGCGCCGGTCGTGTGAGTCCTGAAATTTAACTTTCTAATTTAATACTCCGTTGTAGTTTAAATCACAGATTTACCCCCCCTTATCTGCAGCTTGTTCCATCGATAATTTAAAATTAATATGAATTTCTTTTTTAAATAATTATCTCAGCACCTCTCAGCAGCGAAATATGATACTCTCATTATCCTAAAAACCAAATATCACTTCAAATTTAATTTCTACCTCTTATAACTCTGTACTGAGTGCTCCCACAAAAGCATTGTAATGATTTAAAGTTCTTAGAAATTAATGCCGAATCAAATGGTATAATATTTATTTAAACTGGACACACTTTTACTGCAGCACCTGATTATTCCATTTTAATTTAAGATATAAATTAAATTTATTTTGCATTAAATATTCATCGATTATAAGGTGTTTAAGACAGCAGAGCTGCTAATTAGTTAAAACGATATTACGTGATTTGGTTAGTGCTAAAGAGATGGATGAGAGCGCTGAGAGTTAATCGGTTGAGTATGCTTTTCATAAATACTTTATAATTTTTAGTGTCTTTTCTTAAAAAAATAATAATGGGTTTGTGTTTCTTTGATGATTTCATTCAAAATCCAAACTAAATTGTAAATAAACCACTGTAAATATTTAATTAGGAATGCATCGTTTATGATGGACTTCTAGGAGAACAAATATGCATTATATATTTTGGAACATGTGAATTTATGGTTGAAAATTTAAATTAAAATTTAATGATTTAGAAAACTTATAACAGCTAAATTATATTTATCAACAGACAGAAAGAAGGTCATTCAGAATTTAAGAGGAACCTAATACCGCTTAGTTTAAATTATTATTAAATATCTCTTAATAAAATATGACGTCCTTAAAATATTCCCAATTAAATAAAAAATTAGTTATCACAAAATAAAAGCAGTAGATAATTAATTAACTCATTAAATTATTGTAAATAAAATTAAATTTTTAAAAAGCTTGAAAATATAGAATCGTGTAAAATAAATTTAAATAATTAGCAAATACTTGTAATAAAATGGACATCTATGATATTGGTTTCTTGACAGCAATGAGCTTGCATGTTTATTTTGCTCCATTCGCAAAAGTTGAGGAAATTCTTTAAGTTAACAACATCTATAAATTTGAATAGTTTGTTTTATCTATGATCACTTATACTTGGGAGGAGACATAAAGAACTATGACTTCATTGAGTTTCCAGGAGTAGTGTACAGAACCTTCATATCTTCACTAATGATAGCTGTGATAGATTTCCCAATTAAAGTATTTCTAGAAGCCTTGCAGCTAACTGGATTTACTTGCTACCATATGCTGCTTATAAGTAATAATTTCTCTTTTTATTTAACAAATTTAGGTAGACTAACACTTGGCACTCTTAACTTCTTATCATTGAAAGCTCTCAGAAATTAATAAAGACAAATTGTTGAATCGAAGCAGATATTGCTTTGGAAATAAATGAGACAAAAGGTGCGTTCAAAGTGTGAAATGCTTAGAGTTTTACCTGTTGACTGTGCTAAATTGTAGCATTTTACTGAGCCTGCTCT
>JAJKFJ010023709.1:0-15019 GCA_027382625.1 Tetmemena sp. SeJ-2015 | reverse complement strand
AGTTATGAAAAAAGGGCCTTAGTGTATGGTGTCAGAAAGTTCAGCCCCTAGCAAGATCCATGCTTGAGAGTTGTGACTTGAGGAGTGTGTCAAAAATTACCTCACCTTGCTGATGCGAAGCGAAGAGACACCATCATACAAGAAGAGTATGCTTACAAGATCTTCCTTACGAATACCTTGTAAAGAAGGAAGAGAGAGGTCTTGAGTTCGCGAACACACTGACAGTGTTGAGAGAAGCGAGGGACAAAAACTTGAGCTAGTACGTTCTTCATCTTGCTGGTGTTCTTATCGATCATGATTACCAGCATTCGCCTTCCTAAATGGGAGATCACACTAAGAGAATTTCTCAGCACGAGGCGCAACAATACTAGCCTTACTGCTATTCTCACTGACCTCGTTAGAGGAGTGATGGAGTTGCATGAGTTGGGATTCAGAGATCTCAAGCCAGAGAACATCATGATAAACTTTGAACCAGTCAGAGCAACTGTCATAGACTTCAACAGAGTTGTAAGAAGAGAAAACATGAGAAGCATCGGTGCAAGGAACTGCAGCATTACTCCATAGAGACAGACTTGGCTCAACGGTTCTGTGCAGTGGGACATTTGGTCTATAGTTGCAATCATACTTGAATGCGATATGAAACCAGAGGAATACTACTAGTGTGAAAGTGAAGATGATGCAATATAATTCGCAACAAGACATTGTAGATAGACAAGGTATCAGAACCTTTGAAAAAGTTAGAGAGTAATAATCAAGCAACCTATGAAACCTAACACTCAGTTATCTGAGATAGAGGAAGCAGGTATAAAATTCAGAGAATATGAGACAGACTTCAAGGTCACCTTCCTAGAAGACTTTAGGTTGCCTCTTTAGGGTTAAAATTTACCATGATTATAAGTATTATAGGATGAATACGAATAAGTAATCTAGAAAAGAAATTCATCATTTTTTTATTTCAATTTATCACTCTAACTTATCATAATTTGCGTGTCTTTGGCTTCAGTTCTTACTCTGTTCGTTTATGACATTTATTTTCTTTGATCTGTTTCGGAATTGTTTATTCTCCCTTTTATGTTGTTTACTCTCACTTACTTTATCCTAAAGTTTATCTTAAGCAATTGCATAGTATAACTTACATTAGTAGAAAGGTAAGTGCATTCACTCTTGCATTACTCTGTCTACGATACAGAAAAAAGAAGCTCATTTCAACATTTTTCGAATGAATTGAGGAGCTCCTTGTTCTCGACTAGTTCAACTATAAAGCCATATTGTTTACAAAATTTATACGATAAGACATATCAATTAGCGCTAAACTGAAAAAATATATCCAAAATAAGAAAATAAGCTAAATGGTTTACTTACCTCTTTAAGCTTTAGAAATCTGTAGTGAAATGCTTTAAAGATGAGAGAGGTGCTTTGGACCTCCGCACTCTGCCATTAGGAATTTTAAATAATTAATTGGAATGTTTTATTAATTACAAACAATTTACCTACTGTTGACTCGCTACTCATTGCTTAAAAAGGATTAATTTATTCTTCAAAATAATCTAATCGTAATCATCCTATAATAAAGAAATTAATTATACATAACTTATTTTCACTTTCTAATCATATTTTGGGTTTTGGGGTTTTGAATGGATACCAGGAGGAGTCAAGTGAGCCAAAGGAATGCTTCGTGAGCAAATGTGGTTCTTTCTATAACTAATGTCACTTTGAGGGTTGTGACAAGCTAAAGGTGATGACTGGAAACTATTAGTGCATTCAAAAAAAAGCCCACTTAGACACTGTTACCTCCAGAGAAGATAAATCGTTTCAGAGTTATAGCGGAGTTGATTGTCCACTTTGCTCAGATTAAAAGTTTAATTTTCTCTATGTAGAACTTGGGGCTAAATTGAATATGGATAAATTAAATATTTTTACAAAATTTGTTGACATTTGGGGTGGTTGTACTATTAAACCTTCTCCATTCAATTACGTATTACATAAATGAGAGCAATGTACGATCTCTACTTTCGCCTTCAAAGCATTGATCTTATAAATAATTTAAGGAGGGATCTTTATGTGATCAGACAAAAAGAAGTACAAGCTGGTTAATTGTGATTTCTTACTAAAAGGTCAAATATCGGAGATTTTTAGAGAAATATCGACTCAAGAAGTCTGCAAAGCTTGCAAAAGGCGGGATAGTGAAAAGAAAAGCCGAAGACTAATAGGCCAAGACTCATTCTCTGACTCAGAAAGTGAGGCCTGAAGCAAATAGCTGCATGAGTTATTCTAAAATGAAGAAAGAGATGGGACACTTAATCGAAACAAATCACAAATAAGACACTCAGCAACTTAGTTTATAAGAATAAATGCATTCATTAATAAATTATTAATAATTAGGGGATGCTGTCTCCATTGATTATTCATTTTTTTTTCTATCGCAAGTAAATCTATTTTTGTCCGTTTATTTTATCTACTGCAATCACCTCTAAACTATTACATTTTGATCAATATTTAATAAAGGAGAAAATTTTTAAAATTGCAAATTTGTTCTTTTTAAAAATAAAAATTCATTGAAAAATCGTACTTAAGTCTAGCTAGTATTTATCGATTATTCAGAACTTATTTACCTCAAATTTCATTAAACATTTATTTCACTTATTTATTTGCATTTTCAAACTCCAATGAAGTCTTCCAAAGAAGCCATTATTTCTCATAGATGCAAGATAGTAAACTCTAATTCATAAAATATAATTATATTTAAAATTAGGTATCCTTTTCAGTTATCTTTTATTTCTAAAAATAAGATACAAATGAACCTCACAAAATTCATTGAGGACGTTGCTATGTTTCACTTTGCAGCTAATCTTTATTATTTTCTTTTTTAATTAGCAAATATGAAATTATTCATTTGTTTAAGAACTACAGAAAGGGTGTGAAGTAAGAAATATATTTGCACTAATTTGTTTTAAATTCTTGTCTATAATTAAATTTATAGTCGGAATGTGTGCTATTTATTACTATAATTTCTTAAAAATATCTCTTGCTTAAGTTTCTTTCATATTCATCCTATTTTTAAAAAGTATACTACACTATAATGACATAATCAGAAGTATATTCTATAAAATATTCCTTATTTCTAATTAATTTCTAATAATCATAAATTAACTATAGAGAAGTGCTTATTTATCTTATAATAATGAATAAATTATAAAATTAAAATTTTTGACCCGTGAAGTGGTACCAAAGTAGGTTTGCCTTTAGTATAGAGATAATTCGGCCATTCATCAATACCTCTACCACGTTGTGTTTATCCCGTAGAGGAGATCTAGTTTAGTTATCCAAGGTTAGTGCTGCTGTGAATATAAATAGAGGGGTGTGTGGATTATGGTGAGCCCAAGCTGTGCGAGAACAGTAGTAGCTGTCAAATTGTAATTCAATTGCTCTAGATTAGCACATAATTGGTTGTGTATAAAATCGTTAGGGGTGAAAGATCCAAATGTAAGACTATCGTACTGCCTCACCTAGATGGTGCCTCGTGAGAAGATGTCTAGTTAGGGCTTGACCACTGGCCATTTTTCACATCATGTTACTTGAATGTGACGCCTATCACCATATAGATCTTAAGTCTGTAAGTCTGACAAGGAGACTTTGACTAATTTTTTCTTCCTCTTAGTCTAAACAATCAAACCAAGGATTATTTGTGCTTAGTGTTCAGTCAGAAGGAATGACTGAGAATGAGTGCTGATGGGGGAGTCAGTATATGCTAGTCTAATCTTTGCCACTGCTGCTGAAATATAAGGTAGTGAGGGGGGCTTGTCACGTTCTTAACAGCGACATCATGGGGAAGCATGTGTACTCACGTGGTGGTTAAGCTATTTACGCATGTGATTTATTTATGCCCTGAAGTGTTTTTAATTCCTCTTAAATTATTATCTTTTTATTGCACTGTAATAGGATATTTAAAGAATTTATTTGTTCTTTTTATGCAATACTGAAAACTACTGAGAATATGCCAGGAAACATTTAATATTTTAATATATTTTGTAACTTCCCAAAAATTCAAAGAAATCGTAAAGAAATATTAAATCAACCTAAAAGAATTCTCATGGAATTCAAGCTCTTGAATTCGATTTAAATTTTGGACACTTATTCAAAAATATATGCTGAGAGAAATAATGGCTATTATAGGATGAGGACTAATGGAAAACGGAGAACTATTATTCTAAAAAATAACTGCAAATTTTTACTCCTTGCTTTGATTGGATTTTGCCAAGTGATTATTTATTCTAATGCAGACTAGAGATTTACCCTTGAAATAGTATAACTTATTGCAGCCACTTGAGATTTATTACTTTTAAATATCGTCGCTTCTCTTCTATAAGAATTTTTATCTCATTCCTTTTTCTCTTACAATATTCTACCACTAATCTACTCTTCGTACCTCAAAATAAATTTGAGTGTTTATTAAAACAAATATACAATTTATTAGGTGTAATGGACGAATAGTCCTTACATTCATTGAATCTGACGTTCTGCCAGAGGGACATCAGTCGGGCTTCTAATTGTGCTCCACCTCAAGGGCTGTTTCGCTCTATTTGCTCCTCTTTCTCTGTCTCCACCGCGTTATAAGGGTCACTTATAGAAGGTCTCACTGTGTATGGGCCAAGCATGTTCTTGAGCTTGCTTCTTTGACTCTCTCCTTTCCTCCTTCATTGCTTCGGCGATCTCTTCGAAATGCTTATATCTGCTGCTCTGGTTCCATCTTGGTTTCATCAAGTATTGTTTGCGCAATTCCCTGCTGGTTTATAATGTTTGCAGATTATATTGATCCTGCTGTAGTGTTGCTCCCTCTGATTGTGACATTCTCTCGTCGCTCATCCTTTGCGAAAGCGCTCCCACAGCTTTCTGTCTTTCATGTGAAAAGGTGTTCATCCTAATTTCTTCCTGAACTTTAATTTGCTCATTGAGGTGGCGCTCCATTCTCTGCTTGGTGATTTCTTTTTCCTGAAAATTGGTGGCTTCTTCAACGACTATCCAAGATCTTAGGTTAAGAGTCTTCCTCTCTTTCCTGCTTCTCTAGAATATGTCACATCCATATTGGGCCCTGTCTGCTTTTTTCATATTCTCTTTTAAAACTACTACTTGGAGTTTTTGTAGGTACGAAAGATTGCTTAGCCTAGAATTAATTATTATTCCTGCTCTACTCTCTCTATTTGTACTCCAACCTGTTAAGTTTTGTTGTCTATGAATGAACTCAGATGCCTCAGCTTTCCACTCCTTCATCATTGGTATCTTCAGATGTCTCAATCAGTATATACTGACATCCACGCTCCCCATTTCTTTCTTCTTTTCGAGAAATGTACTACTCATTCCAAATCATTTCTCAATATCATCGCTCTCTTATTGGTCTTCAAATTTTACCAACTTATTCTCATCTATTTGATCAAATAAAGAAGAGATTCTTCACATGACTCATTCCCCTTATTATTTTTGCTTGCTTTAAATACAGTACCTCTCCTTCCTAATTCATAAGCGCCTATCTAATAGCAATCTCAGCTGCTTCGTATTCACCACCTCATTAAAGCATAACTCATGCATTTCTTCAGCTACTTCCTCAGTCACCGCTGCGATCACATCTTTAGATGGCTATCAGAAAAGATCCCCATAATGTTCCCACTCTCTCAGCAGGATCAACACACTGATAATGCTCAGAATACCTCTCTCACTGCATTCTAGTCAAATCGGTAGAGAGTTACTGGATGCTCACAAATGCTTTGAATTAACTCTTAAATTGAGTCTCTGTCCACCCTCCCTTCCCAAGGTGAGTAGGAAGGGCTCCAAAACTGTATTATACTTCGCATCTGTACACACATTGCTCCTTCTCTTTCATTAAGTGGCTCTTTCCGCCATTTTTGGTAGTAATTGACAATTAAAGTAAAGGTACGAAAGGTTGCTTCTTCTCTTGAATAAATTTCTTCGCACCTTGCTTACACATCTTTGCTGTTAGTTAGCATCCTTGGCTTACTGATAATTAATAATTCCTCAGTGGCAGTTTGGTATTAGTTCTGCTTTCCACGATGATTCGCTCTCTATTTGTGTTTATAAGTAGACAATAAAGATTAAAATTTGTCAAGAAGTAATGGAGTTCTTTATGAATACCTCGCTAATTTTAATTACTAGAGAACTGCAGCAAGCTTGGCAGCTCTTATTTTATACGTACAACTCCGATTTTTCAAAAACTTTTCAGTTGGCTGATGTAAGGCCTGAACGAGCGAGGACAAAGTCTTGTCATCTGTGTTAAAAATTGGGACAGTAAGCGCTCCTTGTCAGCCAAGTATTGTATCAAAAATTAGAAAAAAAGGTAATTTTACTTTATTAAATCCCACAATTATAGTGAAATTTATGGACTGTAGCATGCCAATCATAGATGGATTTGAAGCCACTTCTCTAAAGTTGAGTAAAAGACTAAAAACAGTGGCAACTTACTGGAAAACATGGCTTCCTAGCCAGTTTTAAAAATTGACTTGAACGGATAATATGATATCATTTCCTGATGTTTATCTAATCTATGGGGCCTTAACTCTTTAGCTCCAATCATTTCGTTAAATGTGTCAAGGGCTCAATTATTTCATTTCAGCGATGCTTTTGGAAGAGTTTTTCACCTTCAAAATGCTTTTATAAGATTTAATACCCCTGATTAGGAGAACTCAATTATGCAAGTTATCCTTTGACTCACTCTAAAAACGCATTCAGCGTTTAAGAGCTGCCATTCATTCGTAGAGAACGATCCCTAGCAAAAAATCGAGAGCATATTGCGAAGCTTAGAATTTGTCTCTATCTGGATCCCATACTATTCTATTGTAATAGGAAGTGTATAAACCCAAATTTTAATATAATAAAAAGTAAAATGATTTTTTTTTATTTAGGATTAAAAATGTTATCAATTTTCCTTTCGTATTCATCCTATATCATGATTTTAAACATATAATCTCAAAACTCAATAAGTTATATGCAAAGTATGAGATTATTAACGAAATATCTTGATTTATTATTTAAATAAATTACTTCAATTATTTTAACCTGCGATAGAAATAATATACAGTTAGAAATTTAAAATGAAATTAAATTATTAACTAGAGCATTCTTTTTAAGCAATTTTCAAATAATTTAATATAATTAGTAATATAAAAATTGTCGCATTTAAAATGCTCTATTGATATGGCGAAGATTTTAATTTTATATTTTAGTGAAAATTTTATTTATCTCTTGATGGTGTGAATATTTCATCTTTAATTAAACTAAAAATAGAAAATATGTATCTGAATTTATTATATTCAACAAAAAACATATATCATAAATAATTAAAACAAATATTTCATAACGTAAGACTTTAAAATTTAGAATATCGAATGAGAGATAACTGATCTCAATTTATTCTTATATTTTTTAATCTAGGATTGAGAAGTATAGATAATTTGCTATTTTTACTCCAGAACTCGCATTTTCTGGTTTTAAAAGGAAAATCAGCACAAGAATTATTTTTTTTAATTAAACTTGCTATTTAATCATGAAAATGAAAAACTGGAAGTAGAGCTAACTTAGAGTTTTTTTCATCTTCAATTGATTATAAATTGTCTAGTTATATTATTTCTTTGTCATCCTTCAACAATTTGAATTAGGTATCATAAAATGCAAATGACAAAAAAACATTTGTCTTAATTTAATTATGATCTCCAACTAATCAAATATAACTTGAAATCAAACTCTGTAAAAAAAAGCAAAAGAGCTTTCTCTTCAAACTTCTTATCTTGAGTGTCTTGAGGTAAAACTTTTTATTGGAACTTTATCTTATTATTTATTTTATCTTTTTGATAATTAAGTGGCGTTCATCTGATGAATTAAAATTATAATTTACTAATCCAATAAATCACAATTAAATTAGACAGAATGAAATAATTTTGTCTTCAAAAACAAAATTTATCCAAGTTATTCTTGAATTCCATCAGCATAAAGTCTATGTCTTTTTCACATTAAAATTCAATTAAATCGATTTAATTTATAAATTTATTGATCTTCAAACTTTTAATTTAATCCTTCAAAAATGATTTAGAATTAATAAATAACAGTTATATTTTTAATTAATTGTCTAATTCAAGCCTATAATAATTAAAAACTATTAATTATATGAATAAGATTAAAAACAGAATTGCAAAAATGAGATAAGAATCAATTCTTTAATCCTTAAAATAAAAAAAATTATCACCAGATAAATAACTGCCTTAATCTATAATAGCAATCTTTTGAGCTGAATTGAAAAAAAAATGTTTAATTTGAATATTTTGAAACATTTCTAATTTTCTTTTCAGACTTTTTAATAACCAATTTTTAGCTGACTTATCATCATATTCATCATAATCTAAAATATTTCTTAAAACATTTTACTTATACTTTTCTATTATTGCTACTGATATTGCAGTTACTGCAAGATAAATTAGTCAGAAAAAAAATAATAAAAAAGATTTAATCTGTAAAATTCGAACTGTTAATTATGCATTAACTATCTTAACATTTGGTCTTAAATCAAAATCTGCGAAGTATTTTATCTTAAATATGTCTAACCCCTAATCATGAATTCGTATTCATCCTATAATTAATTTTCTTTTGTCATCGAATATATTTTCACTTACTGACGTATCATTTTAAAGAGTCAAAGAAACATTATTCTTTCGCGCAAAAATTCTCAAATTTTGAAAACAAAAAATATTTTTTATATATTTATTTTTTTAATAAGTTTTATAAAATTAAAAGTTTTCTTTAATTATTAGCAAGATTATTTTTAAAGTCCTTTTATTCTTTTAAAGATAAAGTTTTTTTTATATAAGTTCTTTCAAATCTTATATTCAATAAAATTATAAAATAAATCATAATTATATTTTTTAAAAAAAAACTTATATTTCTAACAATAAATTTTTAAACAGTCAGATTTCAGCTCTTGATTAAATTAAAAATAATTTTAAAAAAAATAATTTGTTTTAGATACCTAAAGTAAGATACTGAAAAGTAATAATAGCAATAATAATTAATTTAAGAGTCTTATCTCTATTTAATCTAATATTTTATAATATTTCGATGGTCTGTAGATATGGTAGAATGTTTTTACAAACGTTTCGAGTGTTATACTAAAATAAGCACGAGATGTATATCTTTTTAATTTAGTTTATATACTACAGAATTTAATATAGAATCGTGAGTTGTAGGAAGCTGATCTAGTAGAGATCAAACTTAAAAAAGTTATATATTTTAAAAGACAGTTTTAATAGTTTATGCTCTTAATTTTTAATGGAGGGGATAGGGGTATGCAAATCTTCGTCAAGACCCTCACTGTAGCCTTCTATTCTTTTATCTTTTTGTTGCTGCTGCTCTTTGCATACTAGTTGAAGTAGTTGGGAGTGGATAAGATATCATAATTGCTCTAAGTTAGTTTTTGTCTTTAATATCTGAAATGGCTTTGAAATTATCAAAAATGCTCACAAGTATCACTATTCTTTAGTGCTTCTTACTTTGCCACTACTAAATAGTGTTAGTTAGTTGAGTTAGCGAATCTCCTTGACCATAATCTCAGGTTTTATATTTTCAATGGTGTCAGAAAGCTCTCTTTTAAGAGAGGTCTAAGTTGCTATTGTTGTTATTGCTATTGCTGTTGAGTTCCACATTTAAATTAAAAATTTGTTAAATTAAAGCGTAATATATTAAAGGACAGACTACAGGCACTCAGACTTCTTATATTTCTAGGAATTGTGATTATCTATTTTCTTTTAGATTTTCTTGTATAATAAAATTAAACATAAAGATTAAAATCAATTAAGTGAAACGACAGTGGGATGTATATTTAGATAAAATCCCTATTCTTTTGAATCTTTTGGCCAACAATCTAATCATTATGCATCTCTAATTAGCTCTACATTGGCTATAAATAGCCAATGGGATGCAATATATTTATCAAAAATTAATCTCTTCCTATTTAATAACTCAAATGTATCAGCCCTTATTTTATTTCAAGCCAGAGAATATCCTGATAGATCATAATCTTTAAATTTTGCTAACTCATATTTTGCTAGCTCACAATCCAATTAACCTTTTTGATTTTGCTAAATTTTAAATTAAAAACCCAACTACCATTAGCTCCAATGCCAACTTAAATATTACAAAGGTATATCTGTAAGAAATTTATCAAATTAAAATATTATACATATATATTTCTTGAGAATAGAATGATATTTTATTTATGATCGTTTCATTAAGGGTTATTACATTCAAACTGAATCTTAAATTTAAATATTTATTTGCAGCTATTTTATCAAATTTCAAGAGTTAATTAAAATAAATAATTTAGCTAATAATATTAATTAATATTAAATAGATTGAAAGAATAAAACTTTTTTTTAATTACTTTCAATTTTCTTTTAAATGACTTTATGAGTTTTTTTTGTTGTCAACTTTTTATAAATTATTTATTTAAAAAAAAAACGAAGCAATTTCAGTCAAGAAATTTAATATCTTTAATATTTTTATTAAATCTAATTTTATTTTATATAGCTTATTATAAATTTAAATATAAATTATTAATAAAATGGTAGTTTAACTCTCTCAAAAAAATAGAACTAAATAAGAAATAAATTTTAAGAGATTTTTATTCTTGAAATTTGATATATGGGAGTGCTAAGTTTTTAGTTTATTAATTCAAATAATTTTCCATTTTTATATTAAATTAATTGCCCACATGGTATCTCATTAAAGAGAGGTACTGACTATTTTTTCGGATGAAAAAAAATCATTTAAATTATTATACAATATGAGGAGATGCATTTTCAATTATACCTACTTTAATTTTCAAAACTCTTTGTTAATTTAAATATTTTCGACTTTAATTAAATATAAACTATGATGAACTGTCAGAAAATTAATAACAAAATTAAAAATCAGCATAAATAAATCCTGTTTTTGTTGAATATATAAATATTGAATTGATGATATATTATAAATTAAGAATATATAAATTGGTTTTTAAACTGCCAAATTATTTTATATCGTATCTCATTAGAGTAAATATAAAAGTGAAATTTAAGTAGTTATATTTGTAAAATAAGATAAATTATTTTTAAATCTAGATCTAATGTTGTGAAAGCTATAACTGCCAAATAATTAGAAGTATAAAACAATATTTTTCAAATAGCAATTTAATTATTAAAACAACCATCAATAAAACAAATAAATGGAAAAATTAGACTAAGACACTTAAGCTCTAGTTAATCAGCTTCAAGCTGGAATTAGCTCTTAATAAACTGACGAATAATTCAGAGAATCTTTAAAACTGCTAATGGAAAATGTTGTAGAGCCAAGATTAGTCCAATCAGAACAACAATAGGTAAAAATCTAAAATGATGCTTTATTATCCTCATATAAATATTATATTCTTAAAGCAAATTTTTTTTTACTCACATATTTCTTTTAGGTTGAGCTTTTAGAATAAATTTTATTTCATCTTATGACTAAATAGAGAAGATAAATTTTTGAAAAACTTGGAAATGAAATTTTGAGAGCTATGGAAATCTTAAATTAGTCTTCAAAATCTAATAAACCTATTTCTAGAAAATGTTTTGATATCATATATAAATATGGAACTAATATGAAAATTAATTTACAAATAAAATAAATGATAATATATTGTATTCAATTAATTTTAAGAATAATAATTAATAATTTGATGCGGAATATAAGTTTCTGTAATTGTAAATTGTGATTGTTTCTCATTAACTTTAAGAGTATGTTAAAAAAAATTATTTAAATTTTTTATCTATAATTTTATCAAATATAATAATACGTAAGAGTTTATAAGAGAACTAAGCTACTTAATTATTGGATCAATTGCATTTTTATTAAGAAAAATAATAACAATAATTATATAATTTAACTCACAACTGGGCCTATCAGGACCCATAATAAATTATTCACTGAAATGCTTTCCATTTCCTTTTATCGCGTAATATTGTTAATACTAATTGAATTTTTTGGCAGCCTAAAATTTTATTATTAGTCATAAAAACTCAAATTCCTTAGTCACTGTTTTTTGTAATTTCTTATTTTTTATCTTTTAAGTCAGCTCTGATTTACAATTGCTGACTATAAATTCAGCCTTTACAATATGAAAGAGAATTTAATCTATGCAACACTTCGCTGAATAGAGAGAGCTTATTTTTAAAATAAGAATTTAAGTGTTCGGATAACCTTATAATTGCAGGTAAATTTTTATTTGTTTAAAGTGTTTTTAGCAAAACTAAGGTATCTAAGGAGCGTTTATAGTATAAGTGAAAGACTGTTAAAATTATTTTTTTTTATTCAAAGGAAATTGAACCCTCTTTTGAAAATCATAGCAAGCAATCTTTTTCTGATCTATTGTTAAAATATAATTTTCCTTCAATTTTAGCAGCTTTATCCTTTAAAGTTTGTATAAATGCTAGGATAAGTGTTCGAAAAAGCTTTTCAATTATAATTTGTTTTAAATTTAAATTATTTCAGTAGATTTACAGAATTATTTATTTTATCTTTGCCTTGAGTTACACTTAATTTTCAATTCTTAGTTGTACATGATCTGAAGAAACTGAAATTCGCGCAGTCCATAATAATTTATCATCAAATATTTGTTTCTTTCTAGCAATTAGACTTATTAAAAAATTTTCTCCGTTTTATTTAATAAAGATTGCAACCTTTGCATTATTCATAGTTCTCCCATTAGTCTGGTTTGTATATTTAATAAACATGCCAAATGTTACATAATAAGACTTCTTGATTATATCTGATAAAATATTCCTTACTTCACACTATCTTTTATTAATTGATCTGGATTTAAGCCCTTTCTAATTTAACTTAGATTAAATTAACTGTATCATCCAAGCCATTCAAGTCATCTTTAATATTTTTTGAATAAAAACTACAGTTTGTATATCCTTGCACCTCTAAAAAGGTGAAGATGGGACAATTCAATACAAACTCATTTAATATTATAGATATAGCTTTGATTTATCAAATCTTTTTTAAATACAAGGTTGTTGAGTGGTGGCTGACTCTAGCTCAATGTCTTCGTTATGGCGTGGCTGGGAGTGCTTGGCGATTGGAAATAATTTTGTTCTATTCTAAGTGGAATTTAATTGGAATGGAGAATTAATTAAAGTAGCCTTCATTAAATTAAAAACATCAAATTAGCAAATAAAAAGTCTGGAATATTCTAGTAGCAAATAGAAGGAAACAATCAGAATCAGCTCAGGAATACTTAAAAGATGCCCATAATTAGGGCGTAGAAATATTCCAAGAGTCTAAAGTGATTAGACTCAGAAGTGAGATATATAAAAGAGGGTGTGAATTTAATATGCTTATAAATTACTAAGAGAGATACTTATTGGCATTAGCGATCATACATTCTCATTGATTATAATAAGAAGTTTCCCTTGTCAATGAGCGTGTAGTCTTGTGTACAGGTGTCTATGAGCTCATCAATTTCTTCTCCTAAGTCTCTGCTCAAAGTATAGTGCAAATTGATCTTCGTTCAAAGGAAAAATCTTCTGGATGTAGTTCTTGCTTCTGTGGATCTCCACAAATTTAACTCAAGCCAAGAAACCTCTGTCAAGTTCACTCATTTATGTCAAAGATGTCTCATTAGAGGTGATCAAAGTAGAGCAGCCCACAAATCGCTTGCCATCTCCCCGTGTAACATTTAATAAAAACCCTGAGCTCTCGAGGAACCGCTTCATCTTTGCCATGCTCTTTTTTAGGAAGAAGATCAGGCAGTTGATTTCGTCCAATATGACCAGAGTGGGAATTATTCCCTTCTATTTCTAATCCAAGCAGAAGTTATCATCCTCTTCCTCTAATCTCTCTGACAGGAAGATCTATTTGCGTTCTCTTGGTAGGGAACTTTTGCTAGTCCCATTGAGGCCGTGAAGCCAGACACATTTCGTTTTTAATCACTCTGCAAAATGATGATGTCTTCAATGGCTTCCAACGCATCTCGAAGTGAAGGATCACTTCATCCGAAACACATTTAGCTGTTGCTTTTCTGGCAGTCTCCAATCTCATTCTTTCCAAGTACATAAACAGCTGCTCTATGTGGATCAGTTTCTGTTGATTATACCTGCGTTTTTAAAGAGGCTGAATTAGCTTTCTAGCTTCCTTCTACGGTCAGTCAGAATCTCACTAGTGGCAGAATCGCCCATATTTTTATTTAAAAAGTCCTTGTAACTGAAGACTTTACGTGTTCTCTAATGAGCTGAATTACTTGTTGACAAATCGAATCGCTTTCCTTTCCTCCTCTGCTTTTTTGATTTACTCCTCAACATCTTGACCCTTCTATTTGCACTCAAGCTCCTTTAGAATGCGCCCCGCAGTTCTGACAAGCATTTTAGCAGGGCCATTTTATTTAATTGCTTTGAAAGATTACTGCGGCTGATACCTACTCAGGTAATCCCCAATTCGTCCAAAAAACTTTCTTCCTGCGTAGTTAATATTGAGAAAGAATTACTTGCTTCATGCAATGGAGCTCTATTTGAGAAGAATCACCAAGAACTACTGCTTATTCCCAGTGGTTTCGAATATAAGGGGTCTGTTTAATCTCATCAAACTAGTTTTATAGCTGATCTTAAAGCCGCAAAGCTTGGACTGGAGTCAGGGCTATACTAAACTCATTGAAGAAGGCCTTTTTACTGTGATAGGACTTAAGATCTATCTTTTTTTGTTCTTTTATAGGTTACATTTATTTCTTTGAGATTGCGAATACTGTGTTTCATTATCTAGAGTTATTGATGTTTTAAATAATAATTGAATTCCACCCTCTTTTATATATCTCACTTCTGAGTATAATCACTTTAGACCATTGGAATATTTCTACGCCCTAATTATGGGCATCTTTTAAGTATTCCTGAGCTGATTCTGATTGTTTCCTTCTATTTGCTATTAGAATATTCCAGTATTCAAAGACTGGAAT
>JAJKFJ010023708.1:0-14362 GCA_027382625.1 Tetmemena sp. SeJ-2015 | reverse complement strand
GAGCGTCAGGAGCAGCCATTCTTTTAAAAATTAACGTTAATAAAGAGGTTTAAATTAGAAGAAGAAAGATAAGAGCACAAGAAGAGCATGTATTTAAGAATTATTTTCCTTTAGATTCTCAGGTATATCGTGATGCTGAATCTGTTGGTGGCAGTCATTTCAGATGCATACGCGGAGGTCGCTGAAGCCGCAGAGCAAGCAATTACAAAGTAAGGTATTTCTAGTAAAAAGCACATTGAATAAGTGAATGAATTTGTTGAATGTACCAGGAGAGAGCCTCCATGATTGCTGAGAACAACTATCTGATCCCCGAGAGCGAGCGCAAGTCCTATGCCAAGAAAGGGCAATACATTGTTGTAGTCACTGATCTCGAGTAAGAGTAAACCACCTCAGGAAGTGACGCCATCATGCAGAGAGTAAATTAAAGACAACATAAATATCACTTTAACTCATTTGAGAGTTGAACTGCTTAAGGGATCGATTGAGGAAAAGCTGTAAAAATCTAAGAATTCAGCCGAAAAGGAGAGAGTAATCCTCTAGAACCAGTTTCAGCAGATTCAAAATTTCATGCTGTCAAATATCCTCAAGGAGGACATCTATTGCTCAATATACAAAAAGAAGCTCACGAGAAAATATGCAGAATTTCAAATTCCCTTTTAAATTTAGAATGACCTTGCTACAGATACACCAGGTCCATCCTGGATGTTATGAAGGCTACCTCTGCGATGGAAGAGCATTCACTGGCTGCTAATCTCATTCATAAATATAGATATAATAAAATTAATATTAAGGAGGATTCATCAAACTAAATGTTCAAACTTTTTTAAATAAATATTTGGCTTAATAAGTAAAATGTGACAAATGCAAAAAAGATTAAATTGCGTAAAGTCAATTTAAAATAATATCTAATTTTTCTCCTAATTTCTAATATATTTGCTTCATTATCGAATTAAAAAGTATAACTATTGACTATGCATCTAAATTGTGATTTATAAATTATTACAGCCTCCAAAAAGAACTAAAAATTAATTTAAATTATCTCTCTTTCTGGTATAAAAAGCTCCGATCAATATGAGCTATTTAATTGATTTTTTTCGTTTTGATCATTCCTCTTTATAAATTGATCTTTAAGAATTAGACTTTGATTGCTCCTTTTTATGTTATCTAAATACTTCTATCTTAATTTATCTTTGCTCTATAAACAAAAACATCATATTCAATTTCTGCCCGATAGCTTTTCATATAGATATTCTTAGGATAAATTTCTTGTAAAAATTGAAGAGCAGTAGCAAATTATTAATTAAGACAAAGAGATTCTTGATAATCAATTAAGGATCAGAATTTGAATTTGATTTAAAGATGAGAAACTCTTACTTTTTGAACCTAGAGTGTTTGTATATTCAGAGTGTATTTTAATTTAATTAGTATTTCAGCTGCGGATTTAATAAAAAAGATAATTAAATTAATAAAAAAATTTAAAATTTAAAATCTGTGGCTGATGAAAAGTGAGATAATGAGTTGATTTTATAACCATTCGATTCAGCATTAAATTCTAAGCAAATTTGATTATTGCAAATTCTTCGTAGGAAGTCTGAAAAAAGAGTTGTCTCGATCAGAAGTTTTAACTTCGTTAATTTCTTGGTTGGGAGTTTATGACATTAAAATAACTTCACAGGCAGCTCCTATCATAATTGCAGAGAACAGACTCATATTAAAATTAAATAAGCTATCGAACAAGCCACTTATTGAGATAACTACTATACAATGGCCAATAATTCACAATTCTTCATTTATTATTTTAAATTAATTCCAATTTTTATTTAAATTCTATTAGTAATATTATTGATTAGTAAAGTAATCTCATGAACAAGGCACCAGAAGAAACGATGACGCTGAAGAGCTTTACCACGATAATATATATGGCTATTATTAACTTTTACTTATTTATTTAAAATAATTTGAACCACTGTTTCACTTGCTATAAATAAAAATAAATTGCGGATATGACATGTGCCAGCCATGCTATGACAAATACACGGACATGCATCTTTTAATTTCATTAAAAAATGAAATTTTAAAAGTTATTCCTGGATATTCTCGTATATTCTATATTTAAATTTCTTTTTATCTAACAGTCCTTCATAATTAGATAGCTTTCTAAAAAAAATTCCATATTATATTTTTTTAAAAAAATATTCTAAAACTAAATCTTTGATAAATAATTAAATAGGATATCTCCATGCCATGGAGAAGTTGACACTTGGAGATCTGAAACAAAGATGCGTTGACTCGTACGACGATGGTTTCGGTTGCGATTGCAATTAATTCAAGGGCTGTTTTAGAGACTAGAATGATAAAAAAGAGTTAGATGAAATAATCTATCACAATAAGTTATTATTACATCAAGGTAAAAATGTATTTCTTATTTATTCACAACGTTGAAGATTTATTTGATCTCTGTGCTAGGTGTGCCGACTATTACAGAATCGCAGAAAATTGAAGATCATCACTGTGAGATGTTTTATTTAACTTACATATTAAACAATTGGGAGTAAGATAATTTTAAGCCTTTAACTGAAGTTTAATACTTGGTTGGGTTCAAAGAATTATTTTGCTGTTTAATTTATTATTGCTTAAAACTCTTAAATTTACATTTTTTAATTGCATCATTTCTGGTGCAATACAAGGAAAGTATTGTATGCAATTGCTGTTATGAATTGAACTGAGGCTTAAGAATAGTAATGTAATTTAATTTTTTTTTATTTCGCATAAATAAAAAATATAGCTTTTAATGATCTCTAAGGGATAAATAATGGGATGATCTTTATCATATAAAAAAATATAATCTAACTTAAAAATATTTTACACAAACTAATTCTTTCTTTTGTGTTTTTTTTTACAAAAAAAAGTTGTATAAGCAATTTCTAAGGATCATCATATAAGTTTTAATATGACTCTAATAGGAGGCGATTGTCGTGGATTAGGGTGGTTGTAGAAATGTTGCAAAATATATTTGACATTTGTTTAAAGGAGGAAGGAGTTGAAGGAAGTCTGGGAAGAAGTGAAAGTCAACTCCATCTTTGTTTTAATATATTTTTGAAAATTAGAGATCTTAATTATTCTAAGTCGAGGTGGCTGCCACCTTTAATTAAAAAGTGGTCGATTAAAATTTAAGACATTGGAGCGGCTGGAGATTAATTATTAAAGTGATCAGATGTTTGGGTGATTAATCTCTAGAAATTAAAATTTCGCTACATGGGTGCAGGGTACCTATAACTACTACTACTACTATACCACCCCACAGCGACTCAGCGAAAATATTTGGAAGTTTGGATTAAGTTATTCTATTTACGCAATTAACATCAATCACTTCCTATAAGCTAAAAAAATGTAAAATTTAATTTTTAAATTGGCTTAAATAGTGCTCAGGGTGCTTTGAAGGATTTTCCCACAATAGCTAATAGTACCTCATAATTAATTTTATAAAAATAAAGGCAAAATAGTAGTGGTTAGAGATCTCCATAAGTTTGTAGCCCATCTGATAAGAATGCACAAATCTAGCCTCCACTCTCAAAGGTATCTTCACATACTAGAGCAAACTAAAAACTTACATAGCGTTTCGAGACAAGGCATTTACTTTCATAAACATGAACAAGCTACCATGCTTATTCTAATTGGCGCTCTCTGTTTTAAAACTTTTCTAGACGATATCATTTCTGATTTTGAGGATTCTCATCTAATGCAAGCAATCGATTCTTAAATCAATACATTGAAATATATTAACTTAATTTACCTTTAAAGAGAAAAATATATATTCCAATTAGTCCTTTTTGAGTTGGCTGATCTAAAATTTTGAAGTTGTTGATCAAATTCATTAGTACTAAAGTGTTTCCTCTCTCATCAAACTGCAAATTTCTAATTTATTTTATATATTTATCACAAAAATAAAAGCAAGAATTAAATTAAACTAAGAAGAGTCAATATTTGCTCGTGGAGATTTGATATATTCCAAGTTGTAGACCTTACTCTATCAAATTAAATATTTCAATTTATGTTTCTTCTTTTTCTATCACCTCAGTCAAGAAATATGGGTGAATTTAAGAAATTAAATTTAGAGATCTCTCATTTCAGTTTCTTAACGCTTAAATAAGACTATATTCACCTACTTGCTCCAATTAATATGAGTAGGAGGAAGCAGCTTTTGTTTGAAGTTTAAGGCAATTTGAATGATGATAAATTTTAATTCATTTCCTAAAAACAAATCTAATCAAGCTGAATACTTTTATAATGAGTGTTGCAAGATTTTAAAAATAAATTTTTATCTATATAAGAATTTCTAGTGACAAATCTGACTCTTTCAAATTCTTATTGAATTTTTTAAAGCAAAGAATGAGGTCTTAAGTCCAGAACATAAATTAAAAATTAAAAATAAATAAAACTTACAGCCCATTAATGAAAAGTAGGCCCTTTTATGATTATTAATTGTTATTGATATGACCAAGGAATCTATACCTTCCTTCTAGATTATCATTAAGTGTTTGAACATAAATATACTCCCTGTAGCTCATAAAGGATTCTTGTTAAAATAGTTTAGTCAATTACTCTAAGAACTCAGAGCTATTTTTATACAATAAATTATGGAATGAATACGAATGCAGAATCGGAGGTAAGAGATATTTGAGATAAATTCACTAATAGACGTTGATTGAAGACCTAATATTCAGATGGTTAACGCCTAGATGAGACAGGTAAAACATTTTTATTATTTATTTTACTGACCAATTTTTCTAAAAGTAATCGCAATATCAGTAATAGTAATAATAGCAGGAACAGTAAAATTAAATGAAGAGATATTTAAGATGAAGATGGAAGGTAATTTAATCTGAGAGAGGTTACCCACTTTAGTTAAAATATCCCTACAAAACTTAATATATCGCAAACTTACATAAGATAGTATATCGTTATTTTTAACTAGTACGATAAGTACTGGTTTTGAAAAATGATTATTAATTTAAATTCCTCAAATTTTACTTTACTTTACTTTATGATGAAGATGAAGAAATGGAAGATGAGGGAAATTAGCGGAAGAATAGTTTGCAAAGAGGAAAAGTTGGAAAATAAATTAGAGATGTTTCAAAAAGTGAAATTCAAAGCTGATATAGTTAGGCTAAAAAATACGCAATTAAAGATCTAGGTATTTATAAATCTAGAGATGGTTTTATTAATTAAACCATCAGATCATTTATACATCTCTTTTTTGCAATCTCTCTAATCCATTCATATTCGTCCTATAAGTTAAAGCAAAAATAATTCAAAAATTTTAATTGTTGAGGAGTTTCCAAACAATAAAAATAAGTTCAATAGAATAGTATTCAAAAGAGTAAGAACTTGAAAAGCAATTATATGGTTAAGTTTGGCTAGAAGTAAATTCAGATTGACTTAATGATAAAAAATATGGATAAGCCAAGATATATACCTTTGCTATTTAAATAAAGTATATAGGATAATTCTTGGCCAAAATTAATTAAAAAAATAAAGAATCTTTCTATTAAAGCACTAGTAATTGCATTTCAAAGAATTAATTCCTTATTATTGGATTTCTATTCAATTTAGGTGAAAGTGTCAAAGTTGCCCCCTCGATAAAATTGCAAAAAATTCCCTTCTTATTGTAAAAGAGGCTGATACAAGAGAAATATATCGAAAATTTATAAGGTGATAGTCAACGATTACATTAAAAATTACTTCATCTTTTTATTGTATATCGGAGAAACAAATGCATAAAAAGCATCGAAAATTATAATAAACATCTGCACTTATTTAGTATATTAAAAAAAATATTTTAAAAATTCTCAAAAAAGTCTTTTAACTAATTTCATCATTAAATAATCCGATTATTAATAACAATAGTAAATTACAGAGAAGTAGATATGTATATTTTTATTTATAAAATGAACATCTTACATTGTTATTTGTTCATTTATAAAATTGGATAAATACTAAAAGACAGATATTTTTAATTTATTTAGCTAAATAAATAGATATTCCAATAAAGTAAAATTATAAAATTAAAGCTCTGAGAAAATATCAGGACATTGATATGCTTGTTTTCTCCTTAATTTAGTAGAGTAAACTGATTTACGAGTTAGACTGATAACAATTATGGATTAGGAAATATTTTGAGTGTATTTCTTATCAGAGGTCTTAGTTTGCTTTAATCAGGTGACTGTGGAATTTAGTTTTACATCCTCCGCCTTCTACCAATTTTGAAGTTTTGGTCCGCTTTAACTTTTATTTAAGATACCTGCTCTTTGATCTTCTAGTCAAAGTATTTGGATGCGCTCCAATTTAAGTTTCTTAGCTAATCTGCTAAAGCCTATTCATCATCGTCCAAGTCCTTTTAAATAAAACCAAGCAAAGGTTTAAAAACATATCCTGAATCACCTGAACTATGCAAGCTACTATATACTTAGCTGCCATATTTTTATCTAATCTTTCCTTCTAGAGTTAAGCAATAAATTTCAGTTTTAAGAAAATTATTATTCACGTTGATTAATTTAATGTAATTAAATTCAGCATTCACCTCTTCGAAGTCTAAGATTCGAGTGTTCAAAATAAATTAAGCAAATTCAATTTTAAGATACTCAAAGCTATAAGGATAGCATCGCTTTCACACAACCAATTTTTATCGCAAAGTTTATCTGAAGACAATAATTTCACTTAGTCTAGTTTTAAGAAGTGAGATTATCAAAATAAATAACTAAAGCAAGGGAAGCTGAGATCTTAAGATTATGAGCTCCAAATTGCTTATTTCATTCTTTAAATTTAAAAGATGAAAAATAATTTTTGTTTCATCTTGAAGAGCGTTATAGATATTATTTTAGTTTAGTGCAAAAATCATAAATTATCTCACTTATGAATATCTTTTTAAAAAACCTAACTAAGTTTAAAGAAAAGATAACTTCTATTTTAAATTAAGAGTTGTAAAACTTAAGTTTCCTAATTGAAATATTACCTTTAACTTAAAGATATGAATGAGAATTTTAATCCTCAAAGTATATGAAATATCGGGAATGGATTTTATTTTTAGCATAAAGTTTATTAGAATTAGAGAAGATTTTTGCTCAAATCTTACTTATCTCAATCAAATTTAATACAAATTCTTACTTAAATCTATTAATTTAAATATCGATTAAAAAATAAAAAGAGAATTTTTTTAAAATTAAAAATCACTCGTAAATCCATTCTAATGCTATTTTACGATGAGAAAATCGCCAAAGTCTCTAAAAAGATTCAAACTAATTTTATCATAGTATAATTATTGTGATCATATTTTTACTTTTACTAAAATGTATATTTTTTAAATAAAAAGTAATTTCTTAGAATAGGGATAATTTTATTCTTCACTAATTTAATCTTATCAATGATTTATGTCAGTAATTACTCCTTTCCAATTTGAAATCTTCTTGGAATATTTTTATTCCAGAGGCTACTTTAATTTATTAGTGTTGCCACTTCATAGTCCCATCTTTCAAATAAATATACAAGCCAAAATACAAATGAAATAAAACTATCAAATATATATTCTTGGCTTAAAAAAGAATTTATAATTTAATCTCTTAATTGTTAGAAAACTAATTTAGGGTAATTCATTTTAGTCATTTGTGATGATAAATTTTTTAATTTACTAGATTCTATACTGCTAAAGCTAATCCGCATTCTAAATGCTTACGCAAACAGTAAATGATATGATAAACTTAAAACTAAAGCAACAGACTTAAAGCAAAAAAAATTCTATTTTAGGAATCGATATGTTTTAAAGTTCAATTATGTTTTTCATTTCTTTGGCTCTTCTAATGTTTAGAGCAGTCATTAAATTATTTTTATAAAATTAATTAAGTAAAAATTAAACAAATAATGAGATCATATCTTTGCCATCTTTACCGCTTATTTAGTAATTTTAAGTCCATTAACTTTTCTCTCTAAGTTTAATTAATTTAACCTAAAATCTGTTAAGTAGCAATTATTATTTTTGACTCCTTATTAAATTTGAATTTATTTCTTTATTGAAATATATATTTCCTTTTTAATAAAAAAGTTAACCATAAATATTTTCTTTTTTGCTTTTTAAAAATCATTAAGGGAAATAAAGTTGGAGGAGCCTTTTTTAAATTTGATAATTCGTTGTTAAATCCGGCTCATCAAAGAGAGATGCAACATTGAACCAAGGAATCTCATTTGAAGAAGTCATTTATAAAATATTGCTGAAGAGCTAAACAAAGAATGGTCTATATTTTTTAATTTTATCAATTTCAAAATGTTTACTCTGGATTTTTCACGAGAGTTCTGAGCACCTCTGAATTTCTACTTATCTCATTAATTTGATAGTTAAAATCAAGAGGACTAGAGGATCTCTCATCTAACATTATACACTTGTAATTATTAAATACTTACACCAATTTAATGAAGAATAATTTGCTCTTTTCTAGAAATATAAATATACTTTCTTTTCTTCTAAAAACACTCGAGCTATATAATTCTAAGGCCTAAAGTATATTCCTCATTTCATTATATAAAAGAAAAATAAATTTATTTATCATCTTAAAAATTTTCTTATTTTTTAATTCCATCCATCTTTAGATGAAAATGAGCTCGTTCTTTGCTTCAGTTGATACGTTTCAATCGTTAAGAGGTAAACAAGAATTATTATGTCTGTCTTGCATCTTGATTCCTTAATTTGTTTAGTCTTTATGTATAATCTAATTTATTTTTAAAAAAATTTTTTCGGAGCTTGTCATAAACAATCTTTTATCTGTTTTAATTAATTTTCAATCTTTTATTTAACTTATTAAATGTAAAAGAAGAGGATTAATCTCTAGGCCAAGATACTTAAGACTATCAGTAGAAATTTTAAAAAATATAAATTGATTGAGATAAATAGCCTTGTTTTAAGGATAAGATTTTTAACTAAAAATATATTTAAAACCTCAATAATTAATTCTTGTGAAGTAAACTGCTCCAAAGATAAATTACTAAAGAATTAGAATTGCTTTGTAATCTTTGAAGATTTATTTAACCTCTTTTATGAACTTCAGAGAGATTTCTCAGTTTTTTTTGGGATATATATTTAGTGAAATATATCAGGTATTATCGAAAGAAAATAATAAAGTCAATTTTAGAATCAATTTTCGTAGATAAATGGATTTTAATCTTATATTTTAGATACATAGTCTATAAATCTTGGTTTTTAGAATGCCTTATCACATTATTTTTGTTGATTAGAAACTAAAAATAAATATAATATATTGTAATTGAGCACTATAAATTCTTTTCGAGTAAGGTTTTCAATTTTTGAGTACTGCTTTCGATTTCCATAAGTTATATGGTAGTCTGGATTAGAGCTGTAAATTTTAGCGACATCGCGTAAATTACTGGCTTCATGATTAGCAATTAATTGGAGAGAATGAGTTTGGAAATGCATGAAGATATATTATCCTTATGAAATATAATAATTTTTGTTTGGAAGTGGTCAGCTTGGAGGTCTCTGTGCTCATCAGAGTTGAATTTTTGTATCAAAGCGTCAATGAATATGTCATTAGTGTTATGTTCGTGTATACCATGATTAAATAGCGTATATGGTATAAATTATTTAAGTAAATCTCACTTCCGTAGATACTCCTCTGAGCAACTCTTCCTCAAATTCTTCTCAACTTTAAAAATAGATTAATTGATATTAAATTAATGGATTACATTTTTAGGACTCAGTTTAGGAGTTTTAAAACTTTAAAAAGTATATACCTTAATTTTATGGATATAGAATAGGATATTTATGTTTATTTTTCACATAAAACAAGTGACTGATGCCTTTTAGTGAGAGAAAGATGTTAAGGTATTTTAAGTCTTCTCAAGAGTTCTGGCTAAGACTTATTTAATCGAGAGAATCTAATTGTTATATAAATATTGTAATAAATGATTAATTTATTGAAAAGATAGAGAAATTTAGACAAAGATTTTCATTATGTATCAATCTAATTTTAAAATTGCGTCATATTAAATTATTGCATTATTATTTAAACTTTGGTGTTTTAAGCAATCTGAGTTTGCAAATTTATATCTGAGAACAATATTTTTCAATTTGTAATGAGCCAGTAGCTCACCAATCATAATATTATTTTAGCCTCCGTTATCAAAGTCTATGTATAGTATGTAATACTCAGGGTCAAAGATATTCCCATACCATACTTTTTCATCCTCAAAGTTAAGTGTTTCAGAAATACAAAATATAATATATTTCGTATTAGAGAGCCGCATCTCTTACAAAGCTCAAGCGTTATTTTTGAGGTGATTAATTTAAAAATAATTTTGAATAATACAAAATATTTTTAATCTTTAGCGTCCTCTTCAGGGCTTCTCAGATGGTCTTTGGTATATTGAGACTAAAAATAATGTAAATAATGAGGGAGGTAATCTTCAAAAGCATTTTTAAATGTTTAATTTTTATTTTTATTCTATATGACCCTTGAGTCATCTTTTATTTCTTAGATTTAGCAAGATACTTAATAGTAGAATAAAGATTTGAGCTGAGTTTGAAGATACCCTATAAATATAATTCCACCTTTCATCAATAAATACATTAAAAATTATAAAAATCGTTAAATAATCTATATTTAGAAATTTGATAACTTCTAATAAGCATTTTATTTATATTATTTACTTAAAAAGAAAGTTTACTCTAAAAAATAGATAATTTAATTAAATCTTTGATAATTATAGAGAAAGTAGAATTGAATTTAATGAATTATTTTCCATTAAATTTTATGCAGAAAACAAAGCTATAAATTGTTTTTTAATTAATAAAGTCTGCTGCTAAATTGTAATTAATTGAGTCTCACATTAGTTTGAATGAGTTTACTAACCTCCACACCATAATCTAGCTATATTTTCATGGCATTCACTGCTCATAATCTTAAAAACTTAATTGAGCTCTGTTCTTTGCATTTTAATGCTCCAGATTCAACAATCTTACTAGTTGAAAAGAATGGAGTGCTAAATCTCTAGTTAATGATAGTATTCTAAACACAAAAAAAAGGTTTTAATTGCTCCAATTATAAACTCTAGTAATTATAGTATTCTAATCTTGACAGATCAAAAAATATAGAAATTAGAAAATTAAAAGTCTGACATTCATATTTCTCACAGCTATAATTATTTATTGATTATATGTTTCAATTGCTTATGTATTTTAAAACTCTTAAATTAGATCTATTTTATATAATTTAATTAAGGCATAAGATATGCTTAAATCATTTCATCTGTAGCTACAATAATAGATAAGTGTTGATGAAAAAAAATTAAGTCTATAATCATTTCAAAAAATGATCTTATATTTTTACTTTTATTTATCAGGGATTTAAAAAGCAGATTCACTTTTGTTTAGTCAATTTTATTGAATATAAATAGATTTAGAAGAAATTTTTTTATTAATTAAAAAAGATCATTAGGGTCGTCGTAATATTTCTCACTAAATATAGCTGAGAATTTAATAAAAAAGAGAATTAAATTAATAAATAAATTAATAAATTTAAAATCCTAGGCAGTTGAAGTGTGAGATTTTGGGTTAAAATTATTACCATTCGATTAAGCATGAAATTCTAAGCAACTTTGATCCTTGCAACTTCTTCGTAGGAGGCCTGTGTAAAGAGTTACCTCGGTCACAAGTTTTTGAACTTGGTTAATTTCTTGGTTCAGAGTCAAAGACATCAATATCTCTTCATTGGTACCTCCTATCGTAATGGTGGAAGAACAAACTCATCTTATAATTTGAAGAGCTATCGAACAAGCCCCATTTTGGACTAGTCATCTCTAGATTTAACGGCCAACATTTTACAACTCCTCATTTATTATTTTAATTTAATTCCCATTTTCATTTAAATTTTAACTATAGTGAGATCCTATAGGATGACAAGCTGAAATAGATAGAGCTAGAGAACTAAGCGAATCAGGTGCAAGTTGTGAAGATGGAGCTCCCTTTTATATGTGGTGGCTCCATTAAATTAATGCTACTTATACTTCTTAATTAGTAGCAATTCTAAAGTTGCTGCAACTTAATTAGTAGCAGTTCAATCGCGTTGCAATGAAATTAGTAGCAGCTATTTTTAAGCCTTTCGTGACGTTGACCTTACTAAGATGGTTGCCAACGGAATTAGTAGCACTACTAACTGCGTTTTGAACTTAATTCGTAGCAAAATCAAGCAGAATAAGAGATAAATATGGAGCTATCTAATAATAAATAAGAAAGATGAAGAACATCAATAACTGACATCTTTTGCACTCTGATGTTCTCGTGAGTGCTCTGCACCTAGGCAACAGCATACATAATAAAAAGTGATGGGCTCTTCATAATTTAAAATTTAAATTTAAGATGGCAACCAACCTAGCTCATAGTATAGGATTAATTGTGATTAGGGATTATTTATAATAAATAGATATTTCATTCGTGACAGGATCTGAAATGAGTCCCATTCGATCGCGTATTCCAGGAAGCTAAAATTCGAGGAGTTTGACCCTGCTCATTCCTCCTCTCTTGAATTCCCTGCTCACCGCCATTACATACCCAGCCATGAACTTGATGCTTCTGCTGGAGAGCCGGCTGCCTCAAACCAAGACCAAACCTTTACATCATTCCAGGTCTGTAAAGCTGAGGATGAGATAATCAATCACCTACGAACAGAAGCTCTCAGCCATCTTTCTACGCTTTTAATCCCTTCGCTCAGATGAAAATCCCGGTCTCACCTACCCTCAAGTTGCAAACATACAAGGAGAGCGTGTAGGAGCTGTCAACATGATTGCTTAGCGCTGGCGCAAGAATGGCTTTATATTGGGGGAGACAATCCAGGAGGGGCAGGAAGCAGTTACTCTCTCCTGAAAGTGAGCGCCGCATCATCACAATATAGGCACTGCATGAGACTGCTTACCAGAGCTTCACTTAGCGTTGTCACTTTCTCCATCATCGCTACGACATCCCGCTCCTCTCGACCTTCGGTCTGAGAAAAATTTACCTCCACAATGGGGTCCGTCCCATACAGAGCAGCAGGCTATTCATATCGCCGCTAGGAGGACAGTGAACAAGAAGCGCAAAGGAAGAAGCAAGAATTCTCAAAGCGGCTCGCGCGGTGGGTCTTAGAGGGCCGAAATGTCGTGTACCTAGATGAGTCAACATTCAACGCCTGGTAGTCTCCAAAGCGGAGCTGGCTGAAGGAGAGATGAACGTCCAGATTACAAGTACGCGCGGGAAGTTAATCACTTAGATCGGTGCTATCATCAAGGCATGCGGCCTCCTCCGCAGCAAGATTCTTTTCGGCAGCAACAACCTCCACCACTTCCTCACCTACCTCTTGGAGCGGGGACACCGCTAAAGCTAGGCTCTATCATGATCATGGGCAGCCTCTCCATTCACAAGAGCTCGAAGGTACACGACACCATTCCAGCCTCCTGCTAACTTGGATACTTTCCTCCCTACAGCTGAACCATCAACCCTATCGAGCGCCTGTGGGCGTTGCTCTAGCAAGACTGGCGCCGTCTCATCGTCACGCAGCTTGCGCAGGCCAACTAGCCATCCCCACCTGAGCACATACTACTTAATGCAATTTAGAGTATAAACATTTAATAAGTTAAGGCTATCGCACGCTCAAACTTCCCTTCACTGGAGTAAAGTGACTTTGTATTAAAGTTAGTCTACTTCCGCAATTTTAATCGATCCTATACTATAAGAAACAAGTACAACCTTAGCAAACACAAGCTAAACTAATGTTAGGAACCGCTACCAAACAAGATGCTGTGTGCACTAAGTGCAATGGAGAGCTCTCTGAACTTGAACTCGAGCAAGAGATCTCTGTGCTTTAAATTGTCAAGTCAAGAGTTGAGAAGTCGGTGGGCGTTTAAACTATAGCACCTGATGCTCCTCTTGTTGCTGCTCCAGAGATCAATTAGAAGAAGAAACTTTTTGAATGCGAGTAATGTCAACGACAGTTCGAAT
Organism: Tetmemena sp. SeJ-2015; assembly: GCA_027382625.1. Classification (NCBI taxonomy): domain Eukaryota; phylum Ciliophora; class Spirotrichea; order Sporadotrichida; family Oxytrichidae; genus Tetmemena; species Tetmemena sp. SeJ-2015. Next base: position 330 of record JAJKFJ010023708.1, on the reverse strand, counting down.
ATCCTCAGACCCTCAAGCGGCACATTAAGGAAGTCCACTCAGCTGACAAACCTAAGATGTATATGAAGCATTAGAAAGTGGACAGTCGCTATCCTTGCTCAACTTGTGAGAAGACCTTTTATCACTATGCTTTCCTCAAGAAACAATTGGAGAAGAAGCACATGGCTGAGTTCGTAATTGAGGATTAAGAAACTTTAAAGATCGTGCCAGCTAAGAGGCAAGCACGATACCTTGACAAGGTTCAACTAAAGAGGAAGCAAGAGGAGAAGAAGAGGAAGATTGAGTTCATGAATCAGAAGCCTTAGTGTATGGTGTCAGTAAAGTTTCAGC
>JAJKFJ010023707.1:0-14474 GCA_027382625.1 Tetmemena sp. SeJ-2015 | reverse complement strand
CATAGTTTGAATAAGCAGCCGCGGTATGTATATATTAATTTGGGCTTAAAAAATTTCCGGAATTAAATTGTAAATTTAATTCGATTAATTCAATTTTACATTTCATTCTGATTTCTACAATAATATTGAATGATTTGTCAATCTTTCTTATTTAATATATAGACCTAAGAAACCGCTCTTCAATAAAAAAGTCCTTTTTCCACACCCACATCATGCGCTTTGACTGGCTAAAACATGAATTTTTAGCTTGTAATGATTTTATTTTTCCTTTATGAACGCAAACGTGAGCTGCTTTGGACTTAGCCCTCAGTTTTATTAGAGCCCAAATAGCATGCAGGGCGTTTAAAGTGGCTTCTAGAATTCTCCATTTTCAAATCCCTCCTCTGGTCTCATTAACCAGCAGCAGCAACCTCCTACCTATAAATAACCTCCTTAATATCCAACTAGGGTCATATAGTAATAAATTTATCTGCTTTTTATTTTTCTTAGGGGATGCTTTGATGTAGATATGAGTAGAGAGGAAGAGGGAGTAAGAGTGGAACACGAGCAAGGCGGCGATGATAGCGCACCAACAAGCCGATACCAGCAGCTCTACACCCGCCAAGCCAAGCCCATGGATCTCAGAAAACTCAGACAAGGTCAACTCCAGTGAATTAAACTTACTTTTTTCCTTTCCCTCTTTCTTAAAACATTTTTTGAATTACGTTCTCGTAGAGGATTTCTGAAATCCCCATCTGAGGAGAAATAAAATTAAAGCTGAATCCTGCTCCTCAAACCTAACTACTAATAACTTATTTTCCCAATGTAACTTAAATAATTAAATAGTCGTAAAAAGACTAGCAACAGCGGCTAAAGCAAAAATAAATTAAAATATATTGATTAGAAGAGAAAAGCAAAAAAATAACCGAAGAAAGAAGAGTAAATAGAGAGATTGCGCAAGTAAGAACTCATAAACAGTGTAACAATAATTTTATCAAAATGAGACTCAATCTCCAATTTATAACAAAAATATGATCAAAATTTTAAAGATGGTATTTATAGCGGTTCAGTCTTTTAAATTTATATTTTTTTAAAGAGATTATTTCTCTTTCTTTATGTTTAAATAGCTTCTATAATTCATTATTTTTGAAAAAATTAATTTGGCAAAAATTCTAAAGAGATTCTTTTAAAGCTAATTATTAATTTTTAATTCCTATGAATTGAATTCTGGTATTTTAAAAATCTCCGATCATCACCGCCGCTGATTAATAATATTCTTAATATTGTCCAGCGACAAAAAATTAAAATTTACAGTATAAATAGATTATCTTTTTTATCTCATTTTTATGATAAAATTATCTATTTATTGAATAAGAATTTATTTTTTATATTCTTGCACAGGCTTTATTTTAAATATTATTCCTATTTATTATAATTTTAGGTATTTCTTTTTCTTTTTAAGCCTAAATTGATAATATTTAATAATATTTAATCTCCCTTCTGGCTCTTTGGCAATAAGAGAAACCATAAGTGAGTGGAAAATAATTTTTCTAATTTTGATTTGATCCCTTTGTGTTTATAACTTATATTCTAAATTTATTGTCGCTCCCATCTTAAATAAAATACAATTATTTATTTAATGACATTCTATAGATGAGAATTTATTTATAAGATGAATTTATTTAAGTAAAATAGAAGCAATCAAAATTATAGGATGAAATTTTCGCAAAGTTTCCTATTTTTTTAAATAGATTTTATGATATAATAATAATGCTCATTTTTTCTGAGTTATAAGAGGTATTATACCAAAATAAAAAAAAATATATTTATACTTTACGATCACTTATTGCACGCATACTAATCTTACTACTTGGAAAAAATATATTTTAAGTAACTAAAACTTGAAAATCATGCATCATTTTTTAATTTTCGAATTAATATATTGAATTGACTCTTTTCCCATTTTATAATTTAGCGAATTTATAATTATAAATAAAATCCTGTTGGTATATTTAAATCTGTAGGGATCGAGAATAAAATTTCTTACAACTAAAGAGTGGGAGTAGAGGAGTTAGGAAAGTTTTCTGTCTTATTATAATTAAAATTTCAGTATTTTATTTCTCTTCATTTAAATCATAACCAACTATTATCCAATGCTTTGAGGAAAAAAAAGAGATAAAAAAACTAAGGTTTAAATAAAATACAGCTAGTTGTGACCACAGCCGAGGAAGAAAGAATAAATGAATACGCGAAAATATACATAAACTTAAATTAAAAAGTAAGTTAACAAATAAAAGAGATAATTTCAAAAATATAATTTTTTTTTAAAGAATTGTAAGTCTCTCTTATCAAAATTTGTTGTAATAAGACAAATAATTCTGTTAAAATATCAGTTATTTTACCCAGAATTAAGAGTATTTGACAAAATAACTTTCTAAATTACTTTTTTTTAATATATATACATATATTCTGAGCAATAACAAACACTATAGAATGCATTAGTTTCCAAATTGCGATATGCTAAATGAAAGCATAATGAGAATTATTGCTATTCACGTTCTTCACTCTATTGTTCCTTCAACCTAAGCCTTATCCTGACTGCTGCTTATAGAGCCTTCTCATTTCCTTGCTTTACTGAATTATTGATGATTCATCATTCGTTCTTAATCAATTCAGTTCTTCTTACTTCAAGCTTTCTCTTTTTAACCGACTCTTAATCTTTATTCATAGCGATTACTAGCGCCCTCACTCATTTGAGAGGCGAGAGCATGCATAGTGCTCAAAGCTCTCTTGCAGCGTACTGCTAGTAGAGTGCAACCAGCTCAGTGCCCTTGGAGATGCAGTTAGTGAAGCACTCGCTCTCATCGTTTGTGACGACTGGGGTGTCCAAGTATTTCATGCAGGGGCCGATGCAGCGGCCAGCTAGCACGCTTCCTTGCTTGACTGCCTCCATAAAGTAGGTGTTCGCGTTTCCTCTCTCTTGATTGGAGATGTTGTAAGAACCAGGAAGGCCATTTAAATTATAAGAATTCATCATTATCATTAGTTTAAATGAGGAAGGTATTGGTTCAAGTTTCCTTCTTTTTGTTCGAGGAACTCTTAGACAAGTCTGGACATTTTATAATTATAATATTCTCAAATCAATAAAATCATAATCCTTATTGATGTGCACTTGCATGTGAGAACTCGCAATCTCTGATAAAATTAGAGTGGAAGACCATTTATATAATTGAAACTTAAGAAAACGATAGATTCTCTTTTATAAACTACTGAAGAGAGGAGACCTAGTCTATAGAGATATTAGAATACTTCAGTCTCTAACAATATTTTTTTTTACAGTGGCCTCTTTTTTTCTTCAGATCTGGTGCTTCTTCCTATATTCCTCTATTGCGTTCTTTAGAGCGTAAGCAGGGAATATATCATTAACAGTTAATGGTTTTTTAGTCATGGGGCAGATTCCTTTCTTGCTCACCCAGTCAAGAATTGCATTCTTCTCGTAGCAGTGGCCGTACTTTGTCATTACTGGCTCCTTCATGATAGTTTGAGTGATGGGACAGATGAAAGACTCCAATCCCTCCTCGTTTGAATCATCATTAGTCTCGCTCTCAGTCGCCTTGAAGTTATTCAATTATTCCAAATGCTGCTTCTCCTCCTCCACTTCATGATCTATTTAGAAATTTTAGAAATCAGAACAAGGAAAATGTTAAATGAGAAAGAGAAAGCTTCTTCGGGTGAAGTAGGATAATTTCTGACCAATGTTGCGAAGCAAGCCATGAATAAACAAAAATATTATGGCTCCTTTCTGAGATCGCAACTTACTTTTCCTCTCTTAAAAAGTGATTTTTATATGAATTCTAAACTTTTTAAAAACTCTTCTCGATTGTTTCAAAATTTATAAATGTGGCATGATTATAAATTTGTTCTTATCGCTGTCACCTGTTGCTACTGCTGACTCTGTTAGCTTCTCCTCTAATTTTTTAATTGCGTAAGAGGCCACAGCTGTAGTTATTGCAGCTACTCCAAAATAATAAAAAACGGTTTTAATAAATCCAATCTTTAGAAGTCCCCCAAACAATGTGTCTCCACTTCTTCTTCTTTCCATTGTTAAATTATATTATTATACTTTTAGGCTTACTAAATTATTAAGGATTCTTTTTCTTGCTTTCTTAAAATTTAACCCTTTTTTCTTTTGCCAAGAATTGTCGCAAATAAATCGTAATAGATTAACATTAAACTACTGGATTATAATTTTAGTTGAAGTTCGCCAAAATTTCAAAATTTTTGGTTTTTTTTTCTTCAAATTTAGATTCTCTATCATCTTCGCCTCTCCTGCTTGCTAATTAATATAGTTTTCAATTTAAAGATTGGATGATTGCCAGCTTTGTTCAGTATTTTTGCTTCCTTTTTTACCTAATTTTATTAAATTGAGATTATATCGAACTTTAATAAAAATATGGTAATTTTAAGTATTCTGCTTCTCAATAGATTGTAGTTCTCTTTCCTGCTGTTTAAAAATAATAACTTTGAAAAGTTGATTGATGAGTATGTCAATCTTATCTATGCTTTGAAGTTGTAGCTCTTACTCCCTCTCATTATAATTAATCTAGTGTTGCTATTTATCTATTTGCTCCTAGACAGTACTAGTGTTTTCAAAAGCAGACTAATCTTTCACCTAGGATAAAAGTTTAAGATGCTACTTGGAGATAAGTTTCTTCTTGTTTCGTGCCACTCTTTTTCAATTTAAGACCACACAAACTCTAAATTATATTATATTTTCTGTTGGCGAGTGATGTGTGTGCTCTTCCTTCATGTTGCTGCTGCTATATTTAAATCGAAATCAGATCTTCAATCCTTCTTGGATTCATTGTTCCTTCTATCTCCTCTTATAGTGAAACATTTATATTAAATAGCTACGAAGGAGTTTCTTCTTCCCCTTCGTTTGATAAAAAGGGCATCTAGCTCTTTTTATAATGCTCTTCAAAAAGAAACATTTCAGTTCCCCCAAGCATAACTAAAAATAATTTGGCCATTTTTAATATCATTATCATTTACTTTTAATTTTAAATTTAAACTTGGGTGGTATTTTATTTAATGCTTAATCTGCCAGGTGAGAAATCCAGGCTCTCCTCATTTTTCATATCAATAATTGTATCTATGTTCTCCTTCATGCTTTCCAAAATGAAATCCTTGCTGCTTCCTTTCTTTGTCTTCAGCTTTTGAAAGAAAGATTTTAAAAGTGTCGAGAGCTGCTGAGTAAGCTTGAGTAAGATCACTACAAAGTTGAAACCTATGAAAAAGAAGAGCGTGGATATTATGGCTTCAAAAATAATAGAACATCAAATTTCGTTTCAAAGGGAAAAAAATATTTTGGCCCAACCAATTAACCGCTTCAACTCAATATCATCAATGAAATCTCAAACAAAAAGACTTTTAAGTATTTAATAATTGATCTCCAATCATTAGAAGACTGAGGTAGTAGATAATTAAGAGACAGACCTCGCTGAAGACTTCATTAAGGTTTTTGAATTTAGATTCGAAAGGTTTTAAATGCAGGTGAGCACAACAAATCAATAAGCAGCTGAGCATTTGGAACAGCAGTTACAGGGTTGCGTAATCCTGGAGGAAGATTGAACTCAGGGAAAAAGTCAGCCTCCTCAAATAAAAGATCGCCACCAGAGACTTAAATAAATAGAAGAAGACGCATGTATCATTTTGTATTCCTTTATTTAATGACCTCATAGTTATCTATTTAGAAGTGTCATATTCATTGAAGAGAGAATCGTATCTCTCTTGGAAAGTCTCCAAGGAAAGTTTCTTGCTGTTTCTTTTAAGGAACCAGTAAATAAATTGAATTTAATAATTTATACTTTAAATAATGAAGGGGACTACCAGGTAGAAACTGAAAATTATGATCTCCATAGACCTTTGAACATAGTGCTGTGCTCCAACTTATTCAACTGCCTAAAGTATTTATTTTAAGGGAGTGAGTTATGCTTACAAAAGCATAGAAGTAGACTGAGCCACAAGTGGCCACTTCAAAGTAAGATTCAATCAGTGGCCTCAGAAAGCCTCCCATCATTAAAATAATGTTTAATCATATTTTTTTCCATCACAAGCTGGGATTTGCAATTTGCTAAAACTGACTGGAGTCTGTAAGAGAGTAACGTATACTTTTTAAGAAGTTCTTACCTCTAATTCTTGAGTTTGAGTTTAAGCGCAAGTCCTACAATTGCTAATAAGACCAAGGCAAAAGCAAGATCTATTATGATGTGTCCCAAATCTATGATTATATTATCGAACTCATACCGTAATTCAATTATGTTATAATCATAAATCAATTGTAATGAAGTTAAAGAAGAGCATGATGATAAGTGGAAGTAAAACTTTAAAAGATATCGATTAGTTCAAATCGGTCGATGATCTAGCTGTCATCTTTTAAAATAAATAATTAACCTTGATAATAAATTTTCATCGTTGTCTAGAGAAATAAATTGAAGAGCGTAGTATTGAATAGTATCCTGATCTATAATCTACAACTGTGATATAAACAAATTATAATTGTTTTTCTTAAATATTCTTACATGATATTTCTTTGAGAGTGAGAAAGGTAAGCAATACTGATGAAGGAAAAGTTATTCCAGTTATTGGCAGATTTACTATCAGCTGGAGAGTGCTCATTAAGTCCCAAACTTAATTAGAAACAGATAAATTAATCTGGAGCATTTATCTATAAAATTAATTGATTGAGGCTTTAAGGAGAATCTTGATTAGGAAATTAATTGCAATGACAGCTGTTATACTCTTTGAAAATATACTTGCTGTTGTTTGGACTAACTATGTTGTTTCATCTTCCAAGTTAAATTTTAACTCTAATTAATTAGACACACAATATATTGATTACTTAAATTGTTGTGGTATTTGAGATGAAATTGATTTGGGAAATTTTAGCAGCTTAGTTAAATTTTAGCTTGATCTAAAAAAATCTCCTCTTAAGAAGGTGATCTCTAAGAGATCTTATAAAAAAATAATTTTATTCTAATATATTGCAAGTTTTAATCTTTGAACTCTTTGACAGAAATATTTGAAGGATTGGGAAAATCCAATTGTATTTTGAGTAGACTTCCTTTCAGAGAGATAAAACTATTGTCTATTTCATAGTCAGTTCTATAATGCGCATTCTTAACTTTAGTTTTAAAAATCTCTTTCCATATCTTCTTTGTTTCGTTTGATTTTAAATTTTAATAGTTACCAAGATTAATTTTCAAAAATTTTGTTTGAATTTTGCTTGAAAATTAGAAAATAGTCTGTGTCTAATTCCTCACTGAATTGTAGCTCTGTCTCTCCTTACCTATTAATATTTTTGATCTTCACACTCAGATAATTTGAATCAGCAGCACTTTCATCATCTGTCACATTTATAATAAAATCAGAAGGGTTTAAGTAGTTCAAATAAAATTTAAATAATTTCCTTATCCTTCTTCAGATTAAGATGAAGTTTTGCATTTGGAATTCTCAACTAGGATTATAAATATGAAGTTAATTATAAAATGAATTAATTCTTAGATTACTTATAGATAAAATGTGCTTGAAGTTTTATCCGAGAGGCTCTTAAAACTCAACTAAAGCTAAGTTTATTTTTAGATACAAAATAGACATTTAAGCTGGAAAGGAGGTGTTGTTGTTGTCTCACTAGGCTTCTTTGTTAGGTAAAGAGTATTTGCCCAATACTGGCAATCCACTAGATTTAAAATCATTTTAAATTAAACTTATTAACTAGCAACGATTAGCAACTAACACTGAGATATAAACAAAGGTTATTTTGTGATGATGGATCATTTTTAAATGAGCTGGTAGAATTATTGAGTTTAAGAAATCAAATCTGAGAAATCAGCTGTGTAAAAGCAACCATCTTACTATATCACACTAATCTTAAAGTCTAGGTCTTAGATAAAGGAAGGAGCGAGACTTTCGATAGTGGGTTTATTGTCGTTTAAATAATATTCTGTAGCTATTGAAAGACTTTAATTTAATTTAATTTTGAGCTATGTTTTAACTTGGGTATTCTTCTATTACAATTATATACCTCTCTAAATTATTTAATAAAATTTCATTCTCAATTTAAATGCTAAATTGTACTGGTAAGTTCCATGAAACAGATTAGTCTTAAGAAAGAACTTTTTTTAAAACAAACAATTGCAAAATTATCATCATCACACTTATAATTTAACTAATAAGTCACCCCCACTGCTGAGTTTGATTGTTGTGGCTATATTTTCAAGTACCATACATATTAATCAAGAGTGCTCTCTGATTTTTACTTGACTATTGAGATGAATCTTGTTGAGGGATTGATTGTGAAATCTGTTCTCTAATTTTAAAACACATTTAAATCGTGAATAATATAAATGAAACATAATTTGAAGCACAATCTTGCCTTAAGTACTTGAAATTGGTTATAGGGACATACATAGTTTGGCCCATATAGACAGAAAGAATGTTTATCTTGTAGTTCAAAGGCAACAGATAGTCAATATCATTGCAATCAATTTAAAAATAAGATCTTTCAAAGATGTTAATTTTTTCTCTCTTTAATCAGTAGAGTCTATAATTTAAAGAGCGACGAAATCGTTGTAAGCGATGGACCCATCATTGAAGTAGCCATTTAAGCCTGGCCCATGATAGTCAACTATGTACCCTAAGATCTTTATTTATATATTGAGCATCCCTATGCTAAGAGAGGATTATAATTAAACTTTATTTAAAGAGAGGTCTCCATTTCAGGAGAATGGGTGATTGCTAACACTACCTCATCTGACGATTATTATATAATAATTAGATTCTTATCTTTAAATTTGAATGATGTTGATAATGAAAAGGCAGGTGCATAAATAATATCTTCTGGACTCATTTCAAAAAATGAGACTTCAAAATCAATAAATCATATTACCATTTAACAATGATGTTAGATTAATCTTAGCAACTGACTTGAGTCTTGGTAAAAATGAGTTTGAAAAGTAAGTCTGAGGGATATGCTAAATTGTAAACCAAGTAAGAAGATTGCAAATCCAGTTGTGCGTAGTTACAAGGGTGGAGCAGAGTGTTGAACAGCGTCATAAATAAATTATAAGTGGTAAGAAATACATTCTTAAATTTAAAAATGATAGTATCTAATTAGTTAAAGGGATTGTCCCATTCATTTACAGTAAGAAAGCAAACAAAAATACTAACAAAGCATAGTTATCCTATTTTTATTAAAGAGAAAGAGCTATCTGAAAGTGGTTCTGGTGAGACTCCTTTAAAATGAGAAATGTCTAGTGGAAAGCCACCCTTGCTAGCATCAAACGGTTGCAGGCTTGAGGAAATCTCTAGGTTAGCGACAGTCATGTCATAAAGCGTGTAGCTCATGCATTTTTGGCTTTATCAAAATGTAAATACACCTCTTTATTAATTATTTGCTTAATGATAGGCCATCACTCCCTTAATCTTAAAGTGGTATGGTCTAAGAGCAGTCAGAGTTTAGAAAGTATTGCATCACGAATGTCTTCTCAGTGTTATAATACAGCGTTTTTAAAATATTCATAGAGAAATATATCGATTATATCTATTCATAGTTAACTTTAATAATGCAAAACTTAAGATTAATAAAAATGGATAAAATATCATTTTTAACTTTCTTGTTATTCATAATTTAAAAAAAAAAAACATAATATTTAGCTTTAATTATGTTTTGGGTACTTCATAAGATTCAGCAGTTCCAGCTAGACCTTAAGTGTAATAGTTATAAATCTGTTTTCTATGGTATTCTTGTTCGTATTCGGAATCAGTTACTATTTTTAAATTAGCTTTTAAATAAATTCAAAGTTAGAGGGAACGACGTGGCTGTAAATGGAGTTGTAACTTGTGAGCTATCGGGGTCAGGACTGCTTATGGGAATTGCCATGGAATCTTAATTGATAATAAAAGGAGACTAATCAAATCTGAGAGACTTATATTGCACCTCGTTACCTACTGTTCTCATCTGCTCCTCATAAGTTATTACAAGAGCAAAAAAACAAAAATTGGATTTTAAAAGGGAGTAATTATTTTTATAAGAGCTATCTTCCCTGCAAGCGCTCTTACAACGGGCACCTAAGAGTTCAGATTTATGAATCCAATTGAAAGTTAAACTTAAATATATTTTTTTAATTTAATTTTTAATTTTTATAAAGTGCGAGCATCCATTTTTAATTAGAGTTCACATATTTAAAACTTGTTACTAGGAAATCTATTTTTAGATTAAAATATATACCCAAGTACTGTTGATTATTATCTGCTGGTAATAAGGGATTTTCATCAATTACTAAAACTGAAAATGGAGTCAGAGTAACAGTAAAACTGAATGTGATTATTTTGATATTGAGTGAGCCTGTAATTACTGAAAGTAATTTATTATAAATGTAATGGCAATTGCAATAAAAAATTTCTTAAATATAAAATAAACCTTTTTTATGATTGTGAGAATACAAAAAAGCAAAAACGGACTAAAATTAGGGATCATAAAATATAATGAGAAAGAAAAACAGTTGATAAAAATATAGAGCTTGAATAAAATAAATTATTATACTTAGCATAAATAAAAAAACTGAATTAAAAAAAATAATTTTGAAAATAAATAAACTTCAATTTAAGCAGACGCTAGTTTACGAATAAATTTATTCATTTAGTGACTGCTTTTCTATATAATATTTGAGGATAGTATGAGTTCATAGTTGCTTTGAAGAAAAAGATAAAAGCCTTTTTCGTCAATTATGCCAGCACTTAAAATTTAGTTCTCATCAAATACTGAAGAAAGGAAAAAAATTTAATCTATTACTAAGAATTATAAAAATTTTGGAATGTTTGGAAAATGATGGCAGCAGAGCTTGAATCAGCAAGCCCAACAGCAAAGCACCCAGGTGAACTACTGGGGTCTTTTTCATAGTGCATATAAAAATAGGACTTGATTTAATAAATTAAAATGGGAAATAAATTTTTATATAAGCTATTTTTTGTAGATGCATTGTGAGGAGGTAAAGATTATAACTACCAGAATTGAACTAGTAACTGCTAATAAAGATTTTATATATTTATTTAAAATTTTAAAAGTAAGAATCGATCTGATCTACTTATAGGTTAGTGAGACCAAAGTCTAAATAACCAGTTTGAATTATATATAATAAAAAAATAAATTGAATACTTAGTGGAGACAGAGCAATCTAAACTAAAATAAAAGAAAAAGAGTATCAATTTTAGAATTAAGTGAAGTTTATTAAAGTATGCAAACTTATAAATATCCAAATATTTAGACTAAGAAAAAATTAATTTTTTCACTTAAAATTGAATAGAAAAAGTGAATCTCAAATCAACTGACACTACTCAAGTAGAATTAATATAATCTGAACTTAAAATATATACATGATCATAAAATTTACTGTTTTAATGGAAATATTATTTTTTAAATCAAATAGATGAAGCGTATAGTAGGTTGCTTGCAGTTTTATATTTATTAACTGAATGAAATAAAATCATTTAAGGAAGCACTGAACTAATTCATTAAAGAAATTAGTAAAATAAGTACGATATCAAAGAAGATTTATGAAGATGAAAAAATATTAACTACTTGTACCGAACTGATTCGACTCATGAGAACTAAAGCATTTTTCCTTTTTACCTCCACCCTCACTAAATAAATGAAGCAAAATATTTAGTACTTTGAAAAGCATTAATCAGCTCAATAGTAGTGCTGTAGTAAATAGGTGTCTCCTCTAAGAAATCCTTAATTAGCTGTTTATAACTTTGATAAACTTTTTTAATTAAGTTAATTTATTATTTTAAATACACTATTTAGAGTAAATCAATTTCTCATATCCTTGGTTTTGAATCTACCTTATTAAAGCACCGCCATCTTAAAATAATTTCATTTATTGATTAATCAAGCGTACTTCCTCCTAAAATAAGAATTCTGTCAGCGGTGTTGATAAATTTAAAAGGAAATCATTTTTTTATAATGAATGTTCCTTATCTGAGTTAAGGCATTGAGTTGATTTAAATCACTAAAAACCTCAGTATAATATAAATACCTCCTCTTCTTTAATAATTAGTATAGTCCCAGGTGCAACATGATTCTATATAGAAATTGACTATGAGGAGTTTGTTATCCAGTGTGAATTTGGGAAAGTGAAGTGTCTTGGTCTATGAATAATAAGTGAGGCTGTTTAATATGGAGTAAAAATAATTTTCGCATTTATTAAAATTATTTTTTGAGTTTGCATCAACTCTGGTATATATTTCTACCCGGTTTAGAGTGTCATGATCTAGGAAATGATTTGAGGCAACTTAAAATAATAATTTAAGTATTTGGGTTTTAGTTTCGAGAGACAACTATCGTTCCGACAAAGATAGACAGAGTTAAAAAAGAAAGAATAAATATTTTTTTTCTATAAGAGTATCGGAGTCTGTTGCAGGTCGAACAATCAGAATTATTTTTATTTCGCTTGAGCTGGTCTCACTGTCCACTATGAATAAAAAATTATTTTGAAAGAAAGTATTTTTTTAAATTATTATTAATTAACATTTTATCTATGAGCTTATCAATATTCCTGTATAGTAGAGTATTTTCATATAAAACATAGCTCCAAACTATAATTTGAACATAGTCTTAGTATTATTATATTTCAACTTCTTTAGCATCTGGGTCAAATAATTTGAAAAATGGGTAACTATAGCATATTATAATCATTTAATTTTATGAAATATAATTAATTACAAAATACATTTCTTTTTTTACTAATTTAATTGAAGTAGAGAATTATAAACTTTTTTATTTAGCTAAAGAAGAAAGAATAATGGAAATTCAATTATTTACAGTTTTTATTAAGTAATGTTGTCTGCAGAAATTGCTAAGTAATTAATTAGAGATAGAAATTTCTTCGGAGTCTGAGATGAGGAATAAGTTTTATATTTCATAGGTTATCTAAATAAGTGGTCCTGGAGCAATATCACTCTCATGATTTTTTGATCTTCTACAACAAAAGTGAGGTTTAAGCGGAATTTTGTATATTTTAACTTAAATTATCGATCTAAATTTATGCTTAGAGAAACAAGTACAATAAATTCAATGAATAAAAAATTAATCTATTAAAACTTAATGCTCAAGTCTTGCTTCTTAATCTTTAACTTTACTTTTTAAATTACTTATTTTAATATGCAGTAAATTATTCTTGACATTGAAGATGCTTTTAATATGTATATTTTATAGCTCGTAGGATTAGGCGGGTCTGTGTTCAAATTCTACTAAATAGTGTAGGCATTAGTTTCACCAGCCACTAACAAGTAATTATCTGGCAATAAAGCGAAGTCATTTAAGATAGTTGGTAAATAATTTCATTAATAATTTAAATAAATTTAGTCTTCTCTGAGGTTGACGAATCCATTCCTACTATGTAGGGAGTTTTCACAAATGGACAAGCTTTATTCAAGGATAGGACTGGAGTTGAATCACCTCCTAATTGTCTTTCAAACAAAATATAAAGCTCTTTAGTAAATAAGACTCATATAAATTATATTTTTAGATTCTTGTCTTAAGGTGGGATAATTAAAGTCATTTACTGATTTCTCACTTGCTATTGCTTATAGTTTATACAGTTGAATAGTTGCTTTCAAATATAAATTCAAAAATATTTTTGTTTGGGGAAAAGTTGCTATAAAAATTGGTACCACGATTTATAAGGTCTGTATTTACAGCATTGTAAACTGTTTTGGAGTGAGATCACTCTGTTGTAGTTATTAAATTCTTTTATTGTTTTTTTTTCTTCTGACGATTATGAACTAATAATTGTCCAAATTCAATTTGAAAATATGCACTTCTTTTTTAATTTAATCTTTTCTCTTGTAAGTTACTCTTTCAAATTTTACAATCTCCCTAAAGATTAGTTTTAAATATTCTTTCTTCCCTTTTTTATTTCTATATTAAAATCCATATTTAATATTTTAAATGAGGATTCTCTGTATTTTTAATTTGATAATGTATTGGAAGTGAATACCGAAGGTATTTGCAAGTTAATTAAGATATTTAATATTATGAGATATTAGGGTTTTAAAATAATCCTCGAATCTAGCTACAAATCAAACCGCTCACTCCTCTATTAATTATTCTCAAAACTAACTTTAATAGGCATAACAAAAATTCACATATAATAAATAATAATAAAAAATACTATTTATTAGTTTTATCACAATTAATACAACTCAAAAATAAGTTCAACAAAATAATTTTATCTTTATTTTTGAATAATCCGAAAAAAAGTAGTGACTCAGTCTGTTTTTATCGCTCTCATCCATAAAAATTAATTATTATTATGATATTGGAATTAAATATCAAAAATTATGTGTGTACAAGTCTCTTATTAATATCATCTTTAATATATCAATCAATATTATTCATCGAAAACACGAGTGCGAAAACACGAGTGCGAAAA
>JAJKFJ010023706.1:0-14492 GCA_027382625.1 Tetmemena sp. SeJ-2015 | reverse complement strand
TGAAATTTCTCAGTGTCGATGGATCTGTCATGAATGTAAAATATTTCAAGTCCTTTTGATGCCGAGATTCCACAAACGATAGCCAAGCTTTCCTAAGCTTGGAGTTTATCTTGTACTTGAATATTTTAATTTTTATTACTGTAGTCTAATCGCTGCCTTGTAGCTATAGTGAACATCACTTCATCGACGAATAGAATTTCTCGTTTATTATCTATTGCTAGTTAAATAGACTAAAGCATCTCCTTCTCTAGAATTTTGATCTTTGCAGTTTGTTTGGGAGTTTGATATTTGAGTGTAACGATTGCTTTTCTCTTGATATGATGCTTGTTGTATAGGTTTCTCATCTGAGAAGGAGAGATGAATTTATTTGGGAAGGCTCTGTGAAACATAATGCATCTCTCAATGATGCTCATTCCAGCTTATTTAACAAGTGTATCTTGAGAGATGAGGAACTCTAATTGCTCTTGCGAAAAATATTTTTTCGTTTTTAATTTGTTCTGCCCTTAAGATGTTTTATTCTATTGGGCTATTGCTTGTTGACAGAGTTTTCTTACTAATGATGGATTAATTCCTGTTAGCTTGCTAATTGACGAGTAGCTAAAGTATATTAAGCTTTCGCTAGATGGAGTCAATGTTCTGAAGCGGAGAAGTATTACCATTTCTTCAACACTTCTCACTTCTTAAATGATTTGCTTATCTGAATTTATTAACTTGCTTCCTCCTTCATCCATCCCTATAATAAAAGTAAATATTAAAGATCAGCTTATTAATATGCATAAGGGAAACCTCAAGAATAAGGATTGAAGCTTTATTTTATAAAAAGAGTTCTAAGAGCTATGTTTATTATTGAGAAAGTAATTTAGCTAATTTAATAGAAAGAAAAAATTCCAGGAGAAAAGAATTGTTTTAGACTTGAGAAAAATTTAATACATGAAGGATGATAAGAATTAAAAGTTTGTAAAGTTAATAGTTTAAATGTTTACTAGGTTTGAAATGTTTTTGTTTGAATCATATAATTAAATTAATTATTTATTAATATAGTAACTTTAGATTCTGGGGTTCTGGGCGGATTTTCCGCCCGGGCGGATTTTCCGCCCTTCCTAGCTTTCATCAAGATTGAAAGTTTCAATTAACTTTAATTACTTTTTATAAGATGATAAAATTTTTATTATTTCTACAATATTATTGGCATTTAAGATATTAAAACTCTGATTATTTAAACATTCCCTTGGAGGGATTAAGGGCGGATAATCCGCCCGGGCGGAAAATCCGCCCTTTTATTTTTGTTTATGATTAATTGAATTAAATATATTTGAACTTCAATGTAGACTGTAAATATTAAGCTAATGCCGAATTAAATATATAGCTAAGTCTTTTTAAAGATTAGATATTCTTAATTAACCAGTTCTGAAATTTTATAAGGTGATGAAGTAGTTAATGCTTGCTTGGAATAAGAATTTAAATATAAAATAGTATTTTATATATAGAGACTTTAATTTCTAGGAAAGTATTCTTAGATACATAATAACTTAAATAGTGCTAAGCAAATTAATTTGCATCTTATAGAAAATTAATAGAGCTTCAAATGGAGGAACAAATGCAAAATTTTAAGAAATTGAATTAAAAATAACAAAATATAAAGATACTTACTTTAGTCTTAAACAACAGATGTAATGTCTTTTTGGATAATCTCGTTCACACGTATATATAAACAATTTAATTAATAATAATAATTATAATTCATTTGAGCTATAACAAGATCAAAGAAAAGTTGATTAAACTTTTAATGACCACCCTTATTCTCTCTATTTTTACTAAATAAAATTAGCTATGATAATTTTTTTCTTAGATGTTTTGAGAATCTTAAAGCATATATTTGTTAATATTAAAAGCCATTTCAATTTAAATTAGGATTGATTTGATTAAATTTTTAATCTGCCATTAAAATATTTTAATATATAAAATAGATTGCAAAGTATGAAGAATAAAAAGGAGTTATGATGAAATTTAATGTACTAAATATATAGATTTACCCTATTATATAACTTCTAAATGCATTTAAATGAGTCAGATTGATATGTTCGAAATGATTTAACATGTGAATTATTAATTAAAAACTGCAATTCTTTTTCATCTATATCAACAATTAATCACTCTAATTTATAAACTAAAATAGTTCAGCAAATTAATTCTCTCTTTTTATCTAATTATATTAGGTATTTTTATAATTTTGGCCATCTTCAAAAATTTAGCATGATTTCTTTTATGCCAATTTTAGAATTAAAAATAGATCTAACCATTTTTAATAAAATGACTTTTCTTAGCTCAATAAATTGATAAAGAAAAAACCTTAATAAAATATTCAAAATAAAATAAAGATTATAGGAAGACTTATTCACAATTAAATAGGAGAGGATGAAATTAAATCAAGGCTTTGAGAGATGAAATTTAAAATTCAGATCGAAAACATAAAAGAGATGAATGTATATTTTGATAAGATGTTGAAAAAGAAACTTAATTATATTTCATTACTAGATTAATATTTAATTTTATTCTTTAAAATGATAAGATAACACTTTCATATCATCAGTGCTCGAAAGCTTAAATTTAAAAGTTATATGAGTAAATTAAAAATAATAAGCTCCTTAATGATCATTTGAATACAAAAATATCATAATCCTTCTCATTTTGACGCAACTAATTTATAAGAAAATCACAAATTAATGCATAAATTGAGAGAAATAATCCTTAATTAAAGAAATAATGACTTTAATTTGAAGATCAATAGTTTCTTAAAATTAAAATTTAATTTTTTTATATGAATTTATAATATTGATTAATAATATCCTTGTCAATATGCTTTTTCATTTAGTAGTTCTGCTATCAATACTAATTTATATTAAATTATATTTTTGAGAATTGGAAGTATATAAGGAGTCTGTCTGGATACTGCACTTCCAAGAATCTACGGAGGCCCGAACGGCAATTTGAACTTCAATACGGCTGTGATAGATACTTATGGCAATATCTATATTGCAGGTTAGACATCAGACTCAAGTATTAACTCATATGCCACAGCCACCAATCCATATCCATTCGTGCTAAAAGCTGATAATACTGGAGCAATACTATGGTAAAGATCATTCACTGGCTCCTAAAATAACTAAGTAGTCAAATCTATAACTCGAGGGAATGGGGATTCTTTTAATCTAATAACTGATTTTTCAATTATCTTAAGATTTTAACATCTTTCATAATATAATTTATCAAATTAGAAAGTTGGAATCCAGAATCGGTGGAGTGGCACCAAAGTAAGCTTGGCTTGTTTTGGGTAGGGAATTTAGCCAGCCATTACTGAATACCCCTGCTAGGTAACGCTTATTCCCCTTGAGGCGATTATTAGAAATCTTTGGTAAATGGTGCAGAGTAAAATAAAAGAGAGGTAGGTGGATGAAGGCGAACCCCAAAGCAGCACGAGAGTTTACAAAGTCCAAAGACGAGATATGATAGCCCTAGATGGTGACTTCTGAGGTAGAGAGCTATGGGGCCCTAACAAGTAATAGAGGTAGAAATCCTTAAGGGAACTCGGCTGTTTTGGTGTAAGAAGAAGTTACAGTAGTGCCCCCCAAGCACAGTCTGTGAAGTGATGCTTGGATGGCCTTACTACTGGCATGGACATTACTCAAGTCACTTAAAAGTGATTGCGTAATACCGAATAGTCATACTAGTCTAGTAAATTTGGTAAACATTTTGAGTTTTTTTCATTTGCCATGCTTAACCAGCGCCCTGATTCGAGGGTTTTTTACGCTCAGAGCCAAGTATCACTAGGGGGTCCTCTCTTGTCCCCAAATGAGAGTAGTGCGGCATCACTAATTAAACTGACGAAGTGGGCTATGTGTTTATTGGGGACCTCTTCACCTGATAGGATCGTATTTTGTCGATACTTACCGGGTTTACTCTTTAATCTCAGATTAATTCCTTATTTCCTAAATTTTATTTAATTAATAATAAAAATTTAGTTACATATAACTAAAACATTAAATCCATCTTTTTAAGAAAAGAATTTTTTTTATTTATTAATGCAAAATTTTTCTTTCATTTTATAAAGATTCATGGTAAGACTTTTTAATAGTTGCTGTCGATTGCGCATATGCCTCTTATTATGTAAAAAAATGGATTATTTTTTTGAAATGTAAAATTGAATTTGACAACTGGCAATGAGCTATATCTACAAATGATGTCATTAATTTTATAAAATTAAATGAATAATGAATAAATAAAGATTTGATATTGAATTCATAAATCAAATTAAATTGAAATGAATTAGATCAATTTCATTTCTATTACAAGGAAATTTTTCATAAACTGATCTAGATTTTGATTTAAGAACTTTAATTAATAAAGCAGATACTTTTTATAATATTTATACCACACATTTTATATAATCTATAAAGTTTTGTAATACATAATAAATTTGAACTTTAAATAATATCTTGCTTTTTTTATTATAAACGGTTTTTCCGCTTTTGAATAAAGGATATGCTTTAAACTTAAGATTACTAAATTTCTTGTATAGTAAATTTCACAATATTTCTAAAATAATCAATTTCTAAACTCTATTTAAATAATTTAAACAATAAGTCCATTTTGGAAAAACGGTTTCACTGTAGATTTTTTCATGTATAATAAGAATTAAATTTAAATTTTTAAAGAATAATTTTCTTCTTATTTAAAGGATAATATTTAAAAGATTGAGACTTTTAATATCTCAGTTCAACTTTCATAAATAAAAATAGATTTAGGAAAACTTTTAAAATAAAATTCTAATAGATAGCATCTCATATTAAATCATTATGAGCTAAGAGAAATTAGCATATAAAATAGCAATAGATTAATAATTCGTCTTTGAAAATTATTGAAATAATTTATTTAATTTTATGGATATAAATATTTTATTATTTACATTTCGTCCGCTTATTGATTTTAAATTAAATTCGATTCATAGTAGGACCATGGATATTTATTTCTTTTCCAAACTGCATCACCGACATATTAGCAGACTCAAAAATTATAACTCTGCTATTT
This sequence comes from Tetmemena sp. SeJ-2015, assembly GCA_027382625.1. Taxonomy (NCBI): domain Eukaryota; phylum Ciliophora; class Spirotrichea; order Sporadotrichida; family Oxytrichidae; genus Tetmemena; species Tetmemena sp. SeJ-2015. The sequence goes on along the minus strand of JAJKFJ010023706.1, from coordinate 9,407 downwards.
AAAATGTTCTATTTATCTCTGATTTAGTAAAACATTTAATATAAAAAATTATAAGTGCACTAAAAAATCATAATTTAAGCGCCAGATTGTAATTATAAGGGCAAAATAAATTTAATTCCACTAAAACTGTATATTTATATCCATTTTAGTTACTTTGAGTTAGATTTCAATATTATTTAAAGAAATTTCTCTTTATCTTGGAAAGAATGTGATTCAAATACAATAGCCAGATCACTTAACAATAATAGTAAGATATCATATTTTATAATCTTTAAGAGAATGTATAACTTAAACATAATTCAAAATTGATTATATTTCTAGGTAAATTTCAAACTGTAATAAAAATATATAGTAATTTCTCTGCTATATAAAGGCTATCAATTTAAAAATATTTTTATGAAACAGAATAAAATTTTAATTAGTTTTGAACAAATATTTCTATTTTTGAATTTGAACTCTTGTTGTATCAGATTCATATATAGTACAAATTTTTTTAGAAAATAATAATTATCAACAATCAAAATTAATTAATTTGTAAATACATTTGTTGCTTAAGTTGTAAAACTTTCTTGCAGTTAATTCCTTTGCGGTGATATGATTATCATTAATTTTTTTCCATTAATTCTTTCTCAAAGTACAATCTGTAAGTTGAACTATGAGATATGTAAAATCTTGTAAGTGGAGCACAATTTAAATTAAATAAGAAAATAAATATTATTTTAAGAGATAATTAAAACTAAATGCAATTCTGTAATTTTAATTTTTCGTTCCCCCTCTTCTCATGTTATTATTTAGGTTTCTCTGTTCTATTCTTTTCAAGTCTAAATATGAAAACTACACTTGCTAAAGATGAAATTCGCTATTTTATAGATGATTGACTCTCCTTAAAGAATAGAGATTAAATTTGTTTACAAAAATACGCAAATATCCAGTCTACGAATTCACACTCAGTTAAATTTATTATTTAATCAACTTACTTATATACTAATTCATTCCCATATTAATCTAATTTATTTATTTAGACAACAAATATAAGTTTTGAATATTTTAAGATTGGACGACATCAGAGTAAATTTAATTTTTATTTATTTATTTAATTTATTTAAGAATTAATTAAAATATTTTAAGGAAATATGCAAATTTTGTTTAAATATATGTATTCGATTTTTTTATCGTAAGTAATTAAAATTATGAAGTCTAAATATTTTCAATCAGAGATATAATTGAAAATAGAAATAATCCCTAGATTTTGACTTTTTATTTTAATTTTTTACTACCTTATTTAAAGAACTTAAAGGATTTATTAGCTCTTAAAAAATAAATTATTAGCATAAAGTATTCGAGAAAAATTTTTAAGAAAAATGATCCCCTAAAAGTGAGTAAGGATTATTGCAGCCTATTTTATTCATTTTCTGCCAATAATATGTACTCATTTACACAATCTAATAGCTTTAATTATATTTTAGGTAGGTTTAATTCCTACTTCAAAACTTGTTCATCTCTGCTAACTCTAATAAAAGAGCTAAGGTAGCCATTGAGATTTTCTCTGAAGAGAACTCTTGCTTTGCCTCAAGAGTAAACAAATATACTACTTTTATGAAGCCAAAAATGTTTTGAATTGAGCTCTTTTTATTCTTGGACTGTTTAAATTATTGATTTATAAAGTTTTGATCTATATAATTATCAATAAATTATAAATCTATCGCATTTAAAAGATATAAATACTTTTATAACATTTAAATGTGTATAGAATTAATTATTTTAAAAAAGTTAAATTAATAAATTATTATTTTACAGTCCTCAATAATTTTAATTTTAAGAGTTAGGATCTAGCTATTTTTGGAGTGATAAATCACTTTTGTATGCGAGCGCATATTCAAACTATTATTTCTTGGGAGCAGGATATGCATTAAATCCTTCTACAAACCGATTTCATCCTGCAGTATTTTATAACTGAGAATTTATAAGACTCCAATAAATTAGTTAAATTACAGATAATTTAATGTTAAAGTAATAAGATATTCAAATAAAATGTAATGCTCTGGTTGTTATAAAAAATAACTTTCAATAAGATCTTACAGTTTGATCAATAGACGGTAAAATGCTAATGCCAGCTTCATTTTGGAATTTTATTCAAAATTAGGATATTTTGTGAGTCTATTTTTTTATTACTATATTCAGCTTCTGAATTGTTTCATGGGGTGCCTATTATTTTATTTTAATCTCTAACTAATTATATAATTATAACTTAAAATTACACAATTCATTTGCCATTCTTTTATATATTTACTTTTCTTACAAGTCAATCCTATCTTTTCATGAAACATTGAATTTTGGTCACTTGAATTTGAGATAAAGTAATGAGAGAGCATAAAAGCCTCTTATTAATTTAACTTTATATCTAAAAAAATAAAACATTAAATTTTTTTATATTTTAATAAAAATAATTGTTTTTAAGCTGTTCAAAACATTTCAATTCACATTTTTAAAGACAAATGCATCTTTAAGTTTTACAAATCTCCTTTTATTATATTTAGTTTCGATTTAATTAAAATTCCTGCCATGTTAATTTGATAATATTTTTATATTGATTAATGATAAATTTACCCTAATATAGGCTTATAATGTGTAAGGGAACTTTAATTGGGGAGTGAAAACTCTTAGGCCTATTTAAATTTAAATTCCATTTGGATATAAGGGATTGATTCATTAAGTAATACTGACGGGTCTAATCTGTACTTCAATGCCATTGACATTATCAAATTAATTACTATATTTTAAGAAACTAACACTCCTAATTAACATTTAAAAAAACAAAGTAATTTTAAAGTCTTTAGCCTCTATTTAAAATAAAATATTGTAAGAGATAAAATTAATTCTGATTTAATAATTTTTTAGCTTAATTATTATTCAATTTCCTAAATATAACTATTCAAATAAATTTAGAAAGGAAAATAGAACATAATATAATTAAACTTACTTACAAAAGCAATTGAAAAAATAGAGCATTATTTTAATAGACACCAATTTTGATGAGAAAATGTTTGTGACTTGCACAGCAGGTTCATCAAGTATCACTCAAAGATAAGTTTTTCACATGTCTCTCACTTCAGGCTAAATCGTTATAGATAAATTTCAAATAAAATTTCGAATGATTATAAATTTTTAATGTTGAGGATTATTTTAGTAGCCTAAAACAGACTCTATTCTCTAAAAAGGTATAATAAATTAAGATATTTTATTGTGCAATACTTGGCAACGATTGCTTATTCTTCAGATATTCACTTTTAAAAAATTCTTATCATTGTCAATAAAAATTTCTCTCAGGATAGCTGCACTTCCAAATATATATTTTTATTAAGGCATAACAATTGCTTCAAATTTTGATCTTAAATTTACTCAAATCATCTCATTTACTTTAATAAATTTATATATTAAGTAAAATCTTCACTATAATATCAAAGAAACCATAAATTTGAAATAAAATTAAGTTAATTTAAAAAAAACTATTTAAGAGAGAGTTTTAAATAAATTTAATTATTTAATTTGCTTAATATATTACACTTAGTATTCAAAATTATTTAAATAGATTTAAAAAAAATATATATCAAATGTTAATAAAATGAAAATATAAGCTTGACAGCATTCAATTTATAAAGAAATTAACCCTCTACTTACAGAAAGATTAAAACAAAATTAGTGAATGAAGGTATATCTGTTTTTAAAATAGAATTAATTTGGAAACTTCATATTTCTCTTTTACATTTTAATTTGATTTGAAGCATAGTTATCAGTAATCTCTAGATAGTTTTAATTAATTTTATTTATTTTGGCAACTGCGTTGAGGTGAAGTACTTTTCTAGTTCTCAAGTTTACATTTCATTTTAATAAGTTTCTGTTCCATCTTAAATTTATCTGATCAATTTCAATTTCGCCTACTAAAATAATTTGGATAACTCAGCTATTAGAGTAATTAACTCCAAATTTTAATTTTCAAAGATTGGGTTTTATTTAAATTTTTAAAGCTATTTTTAGACATCAATAGATTATTTTCCTCTTTTTAAAAATAAAAAACATGAGTAAAATATTAATAAGAAAGATATTCAAAGGAAATGTATATTTTAATTTGGTTATAATTTTATAAATAAACAAAAATTTATTTTTATTAAAAATTTAAAATAAAATTTTATTAAGATAAATAATAAATCTTAAATATCTTTGCTATTTTCTACGATTGTTTGTTGAATTATTTAGGATTAATTGGTCAAGTATAGATTTCATAAAACGCATTAAAAGTTTCAAGTGTTCTGTTTTTCAGCCCCGACTAAGTTTACTTTATTGGAAATACTAATTCTTTTTATTACGAAGGCAATAGCTATAATGTTCAACAATAATATTTAATTCCGAATAAGTTTAATGTCAAAATTATTATTGGAAGAAAGCTTAATTTATGTTATTAGCCTTTATTTTTAAATGAGAAAATCAAATAAAAATCCATAATTTAAAGTTAAATATTGTTAATGTATAAAGCAGTGCTTTCCAAAAAGGATATATGATGAGTTTCAATATTAATTATAAACTATAATTTTGAAAAATATTAGATTTAAGCTGCCATTTAAAAAATAATAGGTAAAGAAAAAGTCCTTAAATTTTCCTCTTTTAACTTTTTGTTACAATTATTTAGGGAATGCTAAATATTTGCATTAATTAATAAAAAAAATTTAATCTTTATTTAGAAATAACTATCAAACCTGCTATGAAGTACAATCCTTCAACGATGTTCAAGCAGATTTTAGCAGCCAGTTTTCTTCCATATCACTGAACTGGGGTTTCTATTTATATTGATTAATTAATGACAAATTATTATTTAAGGCTACTAATTTTCTTATTTAAGTCAAATAAATTTAAATATAATTTTGCCTGCCTCAAGACGATTTTAGCTTCATTTTATAGGATTAGCAATGACTCCAAATCTTTCGCTTTAAGTTTTGATCTCAAAAAATATTTTATAGATGATAAAATCTGCCAAGATAAAATAGGCTATTTAATTTAAATAAAGATTCAACAGCCCTATGTTTGATTTTAATATATAATTAAAAAAGGGCATTTTTTATCAACTTAAAGTAAAAATGTTAACATTAATATTTATATAAACTGGGAAATTTTAACTTAAAAGTTTTGAGCATTAGGCTCAGGAATCAATTCAAAGAGATTCAGCTATCTTCAAATATGAGATGAATACGAATAGTTGATCGGGAGTAAGAGATATTTGAGGGAAATAAAGAAGTAGATCTTGATTTAAGACCTAATGATCAGAGGGTTAACAACTAGATGAGTGATTTTTTGGACCAAGGTTCGACTCCCTCTAGAAAACCTATTTTTTAAAAAAATTTCGGACCAATAATTATAACATCAATAGCAACAGCAGCAATAACAATAGCAGCAGTAAAAATAAAAATAATAGGAAGAATAATTAAGAAGAAGATGATGATGAAGATGATGAGGAAGTTGAGTTAGCGGAAGAATAGTTTAAAAAGAGGAAAAGTTGAAAAATAATTAAGAGATGTTTTAAATTATTCAAAATCAAATCTGATGGAGTTGGTTTCAAAAGTATGCAATCATATATCCTGACAGTTATTTATCTAGAGATGTTTTTAATTTATTCTCTAATACTTAAACTTATATATCTCTTTTTTTATTTCCCGTAATCCATTCATATTCTACATATAATAATCTTGTCGATAACTTACAATAAAAATTTTATTCTCCCAAAATTGAAATATAAATATTTCATAAAATGTTACATTAATAGAAATTTAATGAATTATAATATATATTTAAAATTAAAAAGTGAATCAAGATTATAAAAATATTATTTTATAGTTTCATATAAGACTGTCCTGACGGTAGTGATCCAAATCCTTGTTATGGGCTGATGTTTAATGACGGTAGCGGATTCAGTGTAAGGTCATCAGCGATTTAAGTATATCCAGCTAATTAATTTATAAGCTTCTTGGTGCGACTTCAAGTTAATTAATTTTAAGTTAGATACCGAGTACTTTGATGTCTCTCAAAATTATTAACTCAACATCTTTTATTCTGCAATTCAAAATAGAAAAATTAAGTTTTTTTAATTATTCTATTTTTATCAAATATATTTTGTAATAAATTTTATATGATTGAATATTACTCGAGCATCAGCATTTAAATTGATGAGGCGATTCTAATTTATTATTTTTAATGTCGGAATGCAATAACGAATTCACCTACTCTTTGCAATACTCTTCGGATATAATATATTTATTGGCAGAGGGATTATTTGAGTGCCCACCATTTTATCATTTTTCTACTTATATAAGTTAAATATGATTACTTTAGCGCAGGTTGATACTTTATAAATAAACAGAAACATATTAGAGTTTTATAATTTAATTATGAAAATGAAGAAAAGGAGGAAGATACAGAAATTAAATAAATAGATGAGAGACCAAAGAAAGCTTTGAATCTTTTGAGTACTACTTATAATTACCTGGTAAGCATAACTATACAATTCTTTCAGTGTATAAATACTAATATCTAAAAATGTTTTTAATTATATTTTAGATTGAACAAGGAAAGCAGAGAACGATTTGCTCAAAATAGTTAAATACAACAAGATAATCCATCTTCAAAGTGCGCATAACAAGGTCTCCTACTTCATGATATTCTGGTAATATTAACTAATATCAATTTAAACCTGGAGTAGTAGTTTAAGAAGAATGAGACAGGAAAGGATTGAACTAAGAATCAACAAAAATACATGTTTCGAAAATCCTATAAAATACGCTTCTTGTTGCTCTTTAAACATACAATGAAATCAGTTCTCTATTCCTAATACGTTTAATTATAAAGTATCAACCTGCGCTTATGTAATCATATTCAACCTATAATAATTCATTAGTGTTCTAGAATTTTATTTCTATTAATTTAGTGCCAAGTTACGTCTAAAACTTGAGAATTTATAAGAGTCTATTTTTTATTAAGAATTCTTATGTCAAATAAATGAAAAGGGATAAAAAGGTTAATTATATATGTCACATTTTATCTGATTGAATCAAAATTTTACAATCAAATATCTACTAGAAATTCCCTCCCGCAAATATTTTTATTAACCTAACTAATTTATATTACAGGTAGGGGAGCTGTCAAAAATTTTATCTCCAGATAATCATAATAAAAAAATAAGATTTTCTGCTCCGGAAAAGTCTCAAATTCATTAAGTCTAATATGTTGGTATGAAAATTTGTTAATTTACATGGAAAAAACTCGAAATTTTTCCTTCTGCTCATAATAAAATCTTCATATTAAAGCATGATATGAGACAATTTATTCAAATTTTCTCAATAAAAAATGAAAATATACTATTTTTAGAGTAAGTTTGGTTATTTCCAGCTATATAAATAAATTAAATCTTGTGTTCCCTAACGATTCTGGCATTTTTAGTTTTACCTAGATATTTATTTGTTTGATTTTAATTCGATTTAATAAACCTAACTTTCCAATAAATACTCCCGTATTTCATTACATTTGATTCTTCTGCTAGACAAATACTAGCCTCAACAACTTATTTTTAACTTCAGATTCTGATATAGGTTGCTATCTCTTCCAAGTTACTGCAACAACTCAATCTTAAAGATAAGTAGAGTCATAGTTTTCTCTTAAAACTAAATACGTTTCATATATTTCAATTACATTCAAAAGATGTTTACTATTATCTACTAAATGTTTTTATCAGTGATTCTGCTCTTCCTCCAACTACTACTATTCCTACCACTCCACCAACTACTACTCCTGCACCCACCACTACAACCACTACCACAACTACCACAACAACTACAACCACGACATGAACAACTACCTCAACTACAACATCTTCTACAACAGCCCCTCCTCCTGATCCCAATGACCCAAACTTTCTTTTACCTTGGATGGATGGACCCCTCAAGAACTTCACAATTTAATATTAATTGCAGTAGAAATGTTAGCCACTTATGTTCTTCCTGGACATCATAATAGGATCTCACTTATAATTAAGATAATATAGTTTGCTCACTAACAAATGTTCTGACAGTCTTAATTATTTGTTTCTCAATGGTGGGTGAGCCTCCTTCAAAGTTGATTCAGTTCTATCTAAAATTATATTGTATCCGAGCATCCAGACTATTTCTATATACCCGTATAGCTCATAGTTCATTGGGAGGCATCGAGTAAAGGTAAGAGTAGAGGATCAACTCTACAGCTATTTTTTCCAAGATTACTACTTTAGCGTCGATGTTGTGAAAAGTCCCTCCAAAGCAGAAAACTTCAAAAATTATTTTCTCAGAATTCATAAAAAATTAAATTTTTTAAAAATAGAATCAATTATATTAAAGGATTGAAGTATAGCTTAAATTTTATTATATATTTTAAAAATATTTTTAAAAATATAAAACTCTACTAGTTAAGCAGTAATAATGGATAATTAAGGAATATAAACATTAAATATAAATAAACATTTAAAGACAAATTTAAATTTAAATTAAAATGAGGATGGAGAATAAGAAAATAAAGTTTACCATGTGAATACGCTGGATTATTATGTAAATTGCCTAAACAATTCATTTTTATAATTTGAGCTCCTTCTTTATAAATTAAATATAAAATATCTAAATTATAATTTGTTATAACATAATAGGAAATGAAGCCCAAACAATTGAAAACATGACTAAATCAAGTGTCGAAGAAATTTACCAGCTATTAACTTTTAATTAATAAATATTTTATAATTATAAATAGTTGGCTTTCAATAATAAACACAGTGGCTACCAAAGATATGCTAATGAATTTCTATACCATAGTCCTCAAAAATAACGCAGATGCTGTCAAAAACTACCTTATACAATTGGTTATTACAGATAGATTATATTAACATCATTAAATTTAAATAAGATTTGACTCAACCCTAGAGCCTAAAATATCAAGAATCAGTCAATAAGGTTTCGTGACTGTAGATTTTGGAAAGAAAGTTGCTGTCCCTAAATCTAAAATGATATTTTATCTTATGAAAACTTTAATAACGTGGTCTTAACTTTTACTTTGGCTAGCTACTCAAATAATCAGCAAAACGGAAGGAATCTAGTAATTACAACACTCACTCTAATAAAGTTCAGAATTATGAGTTTCAGTACTACTCGAATGACGGTGCAATTAACTTTTGACGATCCCTCCTCAATTTCTATCTTTGAAAATCAGGATGTTCTTCAAATGAAAATTTTCATGAATGGATATTTCATGTGCACACAAACTAATCTACCTGTGAAGTTTCTCTATACTACAAGCGCTAAAATTCCAAAAATTATATCATCAGGTAAATTTGTTAGCTGACACAT
>JAJKFJ010023705.1:0-14561 GCA_027382625.1 Tetmemena sp. SeJ-2015 | reverse complement strand
CTTGCCTCTTTTAAGCACTCACCCACCAGCCAATGGATTACCAAACCAGAAAGCCTTCAGGGAAGGGCGACCGGTGCCTAGTGCCGGTCGTGTGCGTCCTGAATTTTAACTTTCTAATTTAATAATAAATTTTTTTAAATTCTTGTAATTTTTGTGTAAGATTGCTCAGTTAAAAGTTATTAACGTCACAAATTTACTAAAATTAGACATAAGGAGCTACGGAATTTGAGCGCATCATATCTCGCTTCTGAAAGGTGTTGAAGTAATGATTAAAGAAGAAACTCATATTAATATTTGATGAGCTATCGAACAACCTTCAGATTGCGGAGTGAATCTGTGGTCTCAATAGCCACAAATTTGAAACTCCCCATTTATTGTTTTAACTAAGCACTTAGCTTAATTTAGCTTTGTATTGCCTACTTTCAAACATTTATTTTCTATGAATTCTCCTGTTAATAAATGTTTATAAATATATTATCTTACCTAATATAAAGTTCAGCTGATGATCGTTTCTTTGATGAAATTTTAGCATAAATTCTTGTTGCGTTAAATTTGTCTTGATCTTCAGCTGATGAGACTGCTGGCACCTTTCAAAACCAATTTTTGACAAATCAATTTTAATTTAGATAATTTATTATCAGCTATATCCAAATCAAATCGCACTTGCATTTTAAAAAGTGTCTTCATTATCATCTTTCAAAATTCTTATCTATATTAAATTTTCTTAATTTGTTTGGTAAATATTTTATTAAAGCCTAGTTTAAAGGGGGCACACTCTAAATCCACTATTTTCTATAAATAATAACTTATTACTAGATATAAGCAATTTAAACTTGGAAATCCAATACGATTATGAGCATTTTAATTAAATTAGGCATATTATAAATGAAATAAAAATATAAATTTCAATTTAATTAAGTTTATATCTAAATTTTTCTCAGAATATCCTTAATTGATCAATTTAAGAAATACCATAGAATTATTTGATAATAAATCATCATTAAAATGAGATTTCTATGTGTGCTAACTTTTCAAAATTTTGGTAATAAAATCCAAGCTTTCTTTATGTTTTGAAATTAAATAAAATTATTTTATTCTCAGGAAATCAATGATGGGAGATGAGTGACTAGCTGACTGTCATCATATTTGTGTTTTCAATTTTAGTGACAAATGATTGGAACTTGTGATGATTTTCTTTTTCTAAGATTTCTTTCCTCAGCTCTTCAGTGTCAAATTAATCATCTGAATTATTGTGCCTGTTCACATGTATCACATCCTCATCGTCACTTGTGTGGGGAGAGTCTCTCTACAAATCTTCCTACCCGAAAAGCTTTTTAATAGACTTCCTCGCTCCAGATATTCCAAAGTAAATTACGACGCTGAAGTTTTTTATAACGCTAAAGCTGATGATTGCAATTATCGCCCAGCCCATGTTCTTTCTTTTATCATTTGTGTAGGCACTGCCTTTGCTTTCCAAATAAGCGAATAGAATGACATAAAATAATAAATTTATAAAGTTAATAAAAATGTAACTCAAAATATAACATACTTAGTTTCTTAAATTAAAAAGTTATTACGAAAGTAGTTTGAAGAGTTTTATTTCTAAAGCTTTTATATTCTGTGGTTTGGAAAATTAAGATTACAAGTCAACTCATAAAATTTTAGAAAGCTGAAAAAGAACTAACTTAAAATTGAATTATTTACATATGTGCTAAAACAAAATTAATTAAAATATTTTTAAAACTGCCAATAAATGATTGAATAAATATTTTGAGTAATTATCATTTTAATTTGAGTATGAAATATATTGGGAATGACGCATATTATGATTACAAATTCATCTAAAACCGTAGTCGTCTACTAGTTATTTATTAATTTTCAAAGGTTAATTTTAGTTTTTAGCTTTAAAATAGGTTAAGAACAACATAAATGATTATTCTAATTGATTAATAGTCAATATTTTAAGTTATATATGGAATGAGTTGCATTTATCCTTATTGGTTCACTCCTAGGATTTTAGTCTACTTTGTTAGATTAATTAAATGAATTAAATCTAATAAAATCATAATAGAATTAAATAGGAAATAGATAAGATATATTATATGGGCTAATGTGGTTATAAATATTCTATCTATTGGTAAATAATTCTTTTTCTCGATAAAAAGAGGCTTTAAAAATTACTTATTTAAAAAATTAGTTTTCTTCATTAAATGGCTTTACTAAGATCAAATATAAAGCCATGAGACAGCAGCACAGTATGACAAGGAAGCACTAAGCTAGAGGATAGTCATACACATATACAATAATCCCTGCTATTAAAAGTCTCTCAAACATAAATATAGGATAATAGTAAAGCTATAAAATAGAGTAGCTTTAACTTTCCTCTGTCAACATTCCAAATTGCTTTTTCCATTATAGACAAATTTTATTTTTATGATTAATTATACTTTACCTTTAATTTTTAGTCGAATAAGTTCAAGAGAAAATAAATGAATGATTTCGAACTCAAAAAGGTATACAAATAATCCAATACCGTTCTTGCATAATTTACTAAGATAAATATATTCATTTCTTTCTTATCAGGTTTTTAATATATTCTATATGCAACTAATTGCAATATATGGTTCGATGGAATATTAGAACTTTATTTCTATTTCTACATTTGATAGCATAATATTTGGTTCCTATTTACTTCCTGTTATTGTAAATAACTGACATAGCTAAAAATGGAAGGAGAAGAGATCCTGCACAGAACACAAAAGCTATGGTAGAAGCGATGAATTGATCTTAGTTTTTGAACTTCATGAATTTAGTGTTGAGGATCAGCTACATAATAAATTCCAAATACAGATAGAATAGAATTAGGGGGGGATATTTAAAAAGCGAGTACATTTTTATTAGAGAAGTCTATTTACTTACATATATTTTATATTGGATAAAGTAGTAAACGAAATTATTACATTTTAGTAGTTTTTATATTAGAATCCTAGACTCCTTCGATTAAGCCTTTATTATTTTCTTTTCTTTTTTACTATGCTAAAATAAAATAGTTTTTAAAATCGATGGGAAATTTAGAGAAGATGATTGAGTATTCTATAAATAAATATGAGTAATGCAATTAAATTCTTTTTCTTTCTTTCATATCTGAAAGTATTCTATCAAGTGAGCATAAATTTTGAGTAAAGATAATGTAAATTTTCAAATCAAGTTCAAATGGGTTTACTTAATCACCCGTTCTTTTATAAAATAATTCAAAGGGTTTGTTGTGGTTATAATTTTTATCCATTTTTCCATGTAAATAAATTGAAATTATGAATTAGAAAGAGTAATTATATTGTTTTTGGTAAAGTAATGGAGCACATTTAAACATTTTGCTTTAATGTAACATGCTGATCTAATTGTATTCTTTCTATACTATTCAACGAATCCTCTTAGTGGGGAATTAAAGAAGAAAGAAGACTTAACATCCTCCCAGATTCTTACCTTCTTGCAGAGCTTATTCATTAACATAACACAAGGAAGTAGAATCAAAAAAGCAAAAATCCATATTGTTAGCTTCTAGCCATAAGATATGATGAAGTAAGGGGACATATCTTCATTTTAAAAAGTAGGTGGGAGGCTTACTATATCTGAAGGAGTTGCTACTCTATCCTCATCTATTATATAGTCTGCGATATTTGGTTCATTTTCAATTAATAATTTGAGATTTCAAATTTTATGGTATGTAGGCATCGAACTCATCCAAATTGCCTGAAGCCACACTAAAATATTGAGTGAAAAGTTACACATTTTCAGGAAAATCTATGTTCATATAAAGCAAGAAACTGAAAACTTATAAAGCATGCACTAAACCCCATAGATACTGCATTGATGAAATACTCAACCAATTTAAAATTAATAAAAGATGAACTAAGAGCAACCTTAAGCAGAAGATTGAAGCTAAAAACTGAAAGAAAAGTATATTTCATTGAAGAGGCGCTTCCTGATGCTGCACTAGTCTCAGAAGCTGATAAATAAATGAAAGGTTTTGCGTTTATTGTCGAAAAATAGTCATCTGCCAATTGATTACCTGCTAAGTCAGTTATCTTTGATGCATTTTTGAAACTAACTACTATTTTTTCAGATCCATCCATCGACTATTTGAAATTCTCAACAAAATTTAATCATTGGCAAAATATTAATTTTAAGATAACAATAAATGTGAATTTTCCAATTTTCCTATTGGGTAAAAGTGGATTAGCAGGCATTTCAATCATTCTCCATTCAAAAATATAAGTGTCTAGAGAGCCGGTTATTTTGACTTATAAGTTCTCAGGAGTGAAAACATTTTCATCTTCAATTTGGATTGCTTCTGAAAATTGAACGAACACCTGGTCGATTTTTGAGATTGTTAGGATTGTGAAAAATGGAGGAATAATTTCTTTGCAAGGCTGATTTGGGATAGGACAGGCAAATCCGTACTCAATTTGGCACTCGTTATTGCAGCCATCTCCGCTCAAGATATTTCCATCATCACACTACTTGTTAATTACTAAGCCATCCCCACAGATATCTTCACATTGCATCTACTCATTTGTAAAATAACCTGTGATCTCCTCACAATGAATGCACTCATGAGTACTTTAAATTAAAATAGAGCCCGGATAACAAGAAATGCACTATTTCATCTTTATAAATGCATATCGGAAAAATAATTAAAAATCATAAATTTGCCTAATATGGAACCTTGATGCAAGCTGGACCAACTTTTCTTTGAGGTTTTTACTAAAACTCACTTATTAAGAAAAGCATATCTTAAATGCTTCTTCATTCAAATTATGATAAATTTAACTAGACAGAAAAATTTCTGACATTAAGATTATTAGAAAGAAATGTTTTATTAAAAATAATATTTTTTAAGCAATAAGTAGATAAAGTGCCTGTACATTTTTAGCATCTTGAATTACATTGTAAGCATTTTCCCTGCGCCACTCCATTAATCAATTGAGGATACCACGAATAGTACTAGCCATCAATACATTTTGGAATTATGCAAGATGTCCCTTAAAGCAGATATCCAAACTTTTCAATCTCCCCTATTTCATTGTTTATATACTGCTCCGTGCAGTTGTAGCATTACTTTGAAGTAACTTAATATAATCAAAATAACTTTGAAGAAGGACCATAGCATATATTACAAGAGGGGTGACAAACTAATGAAAAATATAAATATGGACAGAGAAAATCTTACGTTTGCAAGTATAATCTGTCTTATCTGCGTAGTATCCTTATGGGCACTTATCATAGCATCCATTCTTGAGAAAGAAATAGCCAGGAATACAACTTGGGCATTGAGTAAAATAATTTGATCCAGTACATGTCTTACAAGGACCAGGACAAACCATGCACTCCCATTCAAATGTATCTGGGTAAGTGCCTTCCAAACAAAGATCAACGCACTCTGAATTTAAAAGAAAACTGCCTGGCTTACAGCTATTGCAAGTGTTGTACTCAGCATCCCAGCATTTTTGGCATTTGTAATAGCATGCTATAAAATCTATAATGATGATATTAACTTACGTTTAATAGTTAGTGTGAAAGAGAGGACTGTTTCCCACAAAGCATCATCTACTCCTACACACTCCATTTGATACACTCCTACGTCTGATAGACTTGCATAACCACCATAGGTACCGTTAGAAAAATTTTTACTGATGAAATAAGGTAAAGCGTTGCTATTTTGGGAGAGCCTGAAATATATAGTAAAAGGATTTCCTTCTGGATTTTCAAATAATTCACTCTTCTTTTTTTTTAATATACTTTGAAGAAGGATAAACAATTTGTGTGGTTGCACATTGTATTTCTAGATAAAATTTCAATATATTCATTTAATATAAAGTAGGGAGATAAGAAGTAAATTGGAAATGCGAAAATTTTTTACTAATAATTCAGCTTGAAAGTCATAAAGACCTTCATTTTATGGCCTTGGAAAAAAGTATAAAATAAGAGTGGAAGTTAAAGCTTCTCATTATAATATTCCCAACTTATAGAGGAATGGCAAAACTCTTAGTATATTTGCTCTCGTTTTGCCAATAGACGCGTAAAATCCCCTGAGGACAAGGAGTTTTATAATTTAAAAATTTGGACTCTCATGCTATACACTTTTTTTTCAAAACTATAAATAATAATTTAACAGGAGAATATTCTTACTCCTTATTTTAATAGATAGAGATGTAAAAAGAATTCGAATTTTAAGAGTATATATATTTAAATAAAAGAAAATTTAAAGGAATCTTTTTATTGAATAGTTTTTATCTTAGATTTAATTTTTAAACAATATACAATTGCTTGATTAATTTATTTTATCACTCTGATTTTAATGAAAGAAGAACCAGTTATCAACGATTCCAATTCTGTTGGGAATTGTTGAAACGAGCGGTATTAAAGGCCAATTAGGAATTATTTGTATATAGAATGGACTGTAGACGGGAGCAGATACATAATCATCGTATCTTAGTTACAATTAATGCAACCCAATGAAATTATTGTTGAAAGGTACTATTGTCAAATTCAAAGTAATGTTATTCCAGAATATCTTATAATTTAAATAACAAATTTAGAATTAGTAAATGATTTATTTAATTTTATTAACAAATCGAGATTCATTTTATGAATTAGTAAAATAGTTGAATCTTGCATTCGAAGCTTGATCTTTTTATTGAAAAAAATTAACTTTTTTAGACATGTATGTGATTTGCACCTAACTAAAAAAAATAACCGAAAAAGGATTTAAAGAGCCCAATTTTAGAAGAAAATATTTTTATTACTTCCATCATTTAATATGCATATTTTTGTTGTAATATTAATGAGTTATTGCACAAGCAAATATTATATCTTTAATTATGTTGTGTCAATTTCATTAAATTGGTAAATTAAAAAACTTAACTATAACTTGAATTGGCTTTTTTAAAATATTTAATACAGAATATCCATTATCCCAAGACATCCTTATCGTAAAGAGTGGTATTGATATATAAGGAATAGAAATTTGGTTCACCTAGAGGATCCTAGCTTTAGCCTACAAAAGACATTTCTAATTTGTTAGGCACTTGTGTTACTTAATTATCGATTGCTCCTTCAATTTTGATCTAATCCTTTGGCAAAACTTTGTAATACCATTGATAACTGTTTTGTCCTTCCCCATACTAATCTATAGATTATATATAATCTAAAATATAAAGATCTATATGTTTTTGTCGATTAATTCTAATATGTTATTCAAATTATTTTTATTAAATAATCTTTGGCTATCAAGTGGAAGAAGTATATTAAATTAAAATAAAACTCTAAATGATAGTAATTTCCAGCATAGTCATTGTTTCTGGGAGTTCTTCCATAGAAAGTGATATTGCCAGGAACAGTTTAGTTAATCTCATATTTTATCCATGATACATCATTTTTGGAATTACAATATTTTAAAACATTATAAATGAAATAGAAAGAGATAATTTATTTTATTAAGATTCAAAGTTATAATGAGAAAGTAGTTTACATGAATTTATTTTGATAAATTGATCTCTAATTAAAATGAAAGAATCTTGGACTTTGAAAGAGATAATTAAGAATTTTAAAGCTATGCTAAAAATGAAAATGATTCTTAATCTTAAATTCATGAAACAGACCAAGCAATTTTAGATAACTTTAGCGCTTAGAATAGAGCAGATTTAATTAGAGATTAAGCCATTATCTCAAATAAAACTTATTTAATATTAGATGAAAAGCTAAGTTAAAAGTTCGATGTTGTCTTACTTTAACTAGCTGAATTAAAACAAATTTCTTTTTCATGAATGCTAATCCTCTTCACTAAGGAGGACTAATTGCTCTTTAGAATCGTGTTTAATTGTATTTATTTGGAAAACTAATTAATTCTCTATCATCTAATGCTATTTCACTCATAATATAAAAAGAGATTGTCTGTGTCCACAGAAGGAGTTAATAAGATCAAGTCTCCTTCGTCATCTGTAAAGTTTTGATACCAAATTGCGAATGAAAAACCCTGGGTGATGAATATTGTCCCCAAGTAAGTGTTGAAAGGTATACTTAAATGGGGAGGAGTATTGGGGTAAATAACAAGTGTGAAATTATTAACATTTTTTGTAAGTTTGTTAAAGTCATCCCAAACTAATATAGACACTGTAAATTAACAAGACTCGGGAGTTGTGGTTTAGTTTGGATTAATCACTGAGAAAACCATTCCCGATTCGTCCGACTAATTTAGGTACAGCCATCCTACAGATCAAATTAGTCAGCAAATATATTTTTAAATCAATGATTAAATTAATCAATTAATTTTCATTTATTAGAGACAGACTCATACCATAAGCTCACAATATTGCTATCATTAAATCTTCCTCATTGATATTTTACAAAGCTTAAAGTTTGTAAGAAGGATTAGGAGATAATTTTATGAGATAATTTATTAAATAATTTTTGTTCATTTATTAATAATTTACAACATTTAAAAATAAAATTTGGTATCCCTCAACCACTTTATTACTTTAATTTCTTTTTCAAAGTATAAACCCATTTATAAAAGTGGAAATTACCATTTAATTTGAGAAAGAAATTAGTAGAATATTTTCTCATCCTAATTTAAATAGAAAGAAACTTAAGCATAAATTAGAGATTTCTTCAAGATTTTCACATTTAACTTTCCTAGCTAAATTATAAATATTAAAGATACTATAATTATCTTAATAAAATTATAGAATACCTCAAACATTTTGTAATACAATTTTTCTACCAATTTTTCACTCTTCAATTTTTATCTTTGAGTGAGGTAAGATATGTATTCAATTAAACGTCTTTTTTGTTAATGTACCAATTTATTGAATAAATTATACAGTGTTGTTGATGTTCATTTACCAATAGTTTGTTACACTGACACCAAAATAGGGAGTATCATTTTCTGCATCCCCTCCAAATTATATTATCCAAGAATATTCGTGATGAGCGTACATTTCCACGCTGCTTGGAAAATCAAGTTTTGGATAAGGTGGTTTGTTGGGTACAATTTAAACCTGAAAATATACTGAGGTGAACAGAGTAGTGGCAGTAGCAAGAGTGGCTGTGTAAGTTAGATCATGAATTCCCACAAATGCATTTGAGGTTGCAAATATTGAGATGAAGAGTAGCGATGAATCAAATTTGAAGAGAGTACCTACATTAAGCTCACTTCCATTTTTGAATTTCAAAGAATAAACTAAACTTTCGCCAGAGCATTAAGAAAACTGAGGAAGCATAATATTCTACTCCAAGGTTGAAACAGCAAAACCTCCATAAGAAGAGTTAACAGGGAGGCCGAGTCTGCTTTATACTGTAGGAGCAGTGGGTATTGCCTAAATAGGACAGTTACTTATTAAAATTCTTCGATTAGCGCTAGAGTTTGTGATAGGAAAAGATGTAAAGTTTTGCAGATTTTCAAAATTAAATACACGGTGGGCTTTCGCGGTGACGTGGCACAACTGATCAAGGAGTTACGCCTGTGAATTACTTTAAATCGATTAAGTATTATATGCCCGTTAGGGGTACTTAATTCCCTAACTATTATCAAAATTAAATACTAAATTTGCTGATTTGTAAAATGATTTTACTCCTCAAAATTTTTTTATTGAAAAATAGTTTTAAACTTAGAAAAGTATGATTATAAATTTTTACCAACATTGAACTCTCTATAATTTTTAGATTGAAGTTATAAAGTGGCTTTTAAGCCTATAACTAAAAAAAATTCTTTGCAAATATTCTTTATTATAATGAGTGTAATATCAAATAGTTCTTAAGCACTTTTTAATAAATTTTGTATATTAATTTTCTTAATTTAATGACTCCTTCTTTTTATTTTTTTCTAATTTAAATTTACATATTCTTGAATAAAGTCTTTTATTATGAATTAAAATGTCTATAATAATTTGCTTTACTAATTATTATTTAAGTTAGGAATATTGAGGCATGATAAAGATACTAAAATATAAGAAGAATAAAATTATTTAAAAATAATAGCATTATCATAAATTTTAAGATGTGATTAGCGAATATTTTTTGAATTATAAATATTTATTAATGATTTGAGATTTCCATACCAGCGATAAAATAACTTGCTAGGTACATTCCAAACTTATCCTAGAGAAAAGTAAGAGTCAGTCCATGGAAGATCCTTAATGCTAGTCCAGTTACTGCTGCTCAAATATTATCCTCCATATCCTGTAGGACCAAAAAATAATTATATTTATATTTAGGATTAAAAATAATTCTTTTTCTTATAGACAAATAACAAAAATAAGGCAGAATTTAAACTCTCCGGAATTAAACAATTTGATTTTTAAGATTTAATAATAAGCTTTCTTTTGAAGGAGTGCTTATTGAATGTTATCGTGCTGCATAAATAAAAACAAATAAATTACATCTTTGAAGAATTATTTCTCGTTATTAATCAGTGTTATTCAAGGTTTTAAAAAAAATTTAAATTAAGATATTATAAATTGACAAAATTTAGTGTTAGAGATGCAAAAATTAAGTTTAAACTTTAAAATAACATAAAAATGCTAATTATTTACATATTGATTGTGTAGCAAGCTCTAGACTTTAATCATGATTTTTATATAGAGTGGTATTATTTTTAGAATGAAAGTATATCAAATAAAAAAGGAGGATTTTGTTAAAATTGCAAAAAACGGGAAATAAGGAAACCAAAATTAAAATTCATATTTATTTAATATAGTCAGTATTTGGCATGTAGTTTATACAAAGAAGCTTCTCTTATTAGGTGTTTTATCACAAAGTAAGATCAGGAAGACATTTATAAATTCCTTAAATCTTTAAATTAGGAAAATGACCTAAAATCATTAAAGAAGAATTAAATTTATCATTAAATTAAAGATCTACTATCGGACACTTTAACCCTCAATAACAACTTTATTAAAAACAAAATATGATGCATAAATATAAAATATAAATATTTATTTTTTATAAGTGATAATTATTAAAAGTTATACCCAGAAAGATAAGTCATTTGATAAAACTGCTAAGTTCAACCTCTTAATATTGCTATAAATCTAAGATTTTTACTAAATTCTACATGAAAGGATAGGAAAATATTAAAGAAAGCTATTAATCTATAGATTAAAACTTTTTACAAGAAGTAAAAAATAATAATTCAAATTATTTTAATTTATTAATTTATGTTTAAACCACCATTAACTGAGAAAAAATTTGCAAAAGTAGTCTGGACATTGCAGGATTCATCCCACGAAGCCCCTATATAATCCTTGAACTTATATAGGAATCCATAGTTTTCCTAAGCATCTTAAGCAGACGTCATCCTCGAGAACCCAAACATTGTAGAATTTCTCTCGAACAATTATCAATCAATCAATTAATTGAAATAATATTAAAAATTCAAACTTAACATTTTTAAGTTTTATGGTTGTTTCAGAATAATAAATTCTATAATTTGTTCTTTTATTGTTAAAATTGATATTCTGATCTTAATTTTTTAAGGTATTTTCATTAATTATTAACCCTTCTAAAAATAGAGGAACTCTTGTGCAATTTTGACATCACTGAAAAGACAGTATTGAATTGTAAACCTGAGTTTAACATAAATCAGACAGCCCATTACTTTAAAGTTGCTCCTTGGGCAAGTCCTTTCCAATCACTCCTTAAAATGGCAAGTGAAGTTAGACCATGACTTCGAGAAGGAAAGGGCAGAACAAAAATGGAGGCCCTTCCCTGCCTAAGAGCGAGAAGAGACACGAGCCTTGTCTATGCGATGACAGCTGCGTGAGCATGACCCAGTTTAAGAGACTGCAGAGTATCCGATATGAGAGTTGATTCCGATGAACTCAAGTTTAATGAATCTCCAATTTATGTTATTTATCATAAATATTCAAGACACCAGTAATAGGTAACATCAATTATATTTGATATCCCCTTCTCCCTAAAATATTCAAGTCTTCTACTTCATATATGTTTTATTTATCAATTTTCACCTTTTATAAATTATTTTCTTTATAAACCTTTAATTCTTTGTTTATAGGACGAATATGAATGGATTAGAGAGATTGGTAAAATGAGATGTATAATTGATCTAATGGTTAAATCAATAAAAACATCTATAGATTTATAACTGCCTTAATCTTTAATTGCGTACTTTTGAGCCTAACTATATCAGCTTTGAATTTCACTTTTTTGAAACATCTCTAATTTATTTTAAAACTTTTTCTCTTTCAAACTATTCTTCCGCTAATTAATTTTCTTCATCTTTCATTTCTTCATCTTCATCTTAATTATCTCTTCATTTAATATTACTGTTACTACTATTACTACTATTACTGCTATTGCTATGACTAAAAAACCATTGGTCAGAAAAAAAAATTAAAAAAGAAGTTTTACCTGTGGTTGACTGATCTAGGCGTTAACCATCTTAACATTAGGTCTTAAATCAACGTCTACTAGTAAATTAATCTGAAATATCTCTTACCTCCGATTCTGCATTCGTATTTATCCCATAATATAAATTTAAAAATGAATTTTATAATAACAATAGACTCTTGAGAAGAATAAAATTAAAATATTCATTTGTATAAATTAATATAATATAGATCAAAATATATTAAATAAATATAAATACATTGACTCAGATTTGCAAAAAATTAAGAAAGTTTTTTCTTCAATTTTAATAGTAAATAAAATATTTATTGGAGATTGGAGTTTTATAAGGTTTTAAATAATTCCAAATCATCTTAAATTTCCCTTTCTTAAAATATTTTCATCTAACAGATGCTTTTTAAATAATCGACGTATAAGCAAGTATATGAAATGCTCTATAGAGCTAAGAAATTATATATTACTAAAGGAGTCTACCAATATCAAATATTATTGATATTGTTAAGAGAGCCTTAAAAAGCAGGAGGATGGGCTCAAAAGTAAGAGGATTTTATTTACAAATTTCTATTTTTTTAAAAATAAATAATCTTTGATTTAAATTAAAACTCAAATATAATTTGAAGTATGAAGTAGTTGAAGGAGAATAACTTAAATAAAGGGCAGTAGAAACAGGTGAGAACCCAGAACTTATACTGAAGAGGCCTATGTACTAAAGGCTTGCCTAATATCCCCAACTTACAACTAATACATTGTTATTCGAGGTAGGTTGCTAAATTTAATTAATTCTTTGAATCTAAAAAGGATTATATTCTTTAAATAAATTTCAAATTTAAATATGAATAGATGAGTTAATATACAAATTAATAAATTAAGGGAATTAAAGGGCTCCCGGCATAAATAAGATAGGTCGTGATGTCAATGATATTGCTGTGACGCACTTATTTGACGCACACAAACCACCAGCCGAATAGGGATATTAAACACGTGGCACCCACCTCACATTCTCAGCAGAAGCCCCCGGCTTCTGCGTACAATCCAAAAAAAATCCTATAAGGATAAAATAAATCGAGTAGTATTTGTCCGAGAGCAAGGCGCTGCTCCTTAGCGTTTGGCTTCGCTGTCCAGCTGGATGACTGAGTGCTTGACCATAGATCACATCCCTCCACGCCTACAAGGATTAGGAGGGTGAGTGGGAACCACTCACCTTTGATTATCTCTCCAGTGAGTAGCTCAACCACTTTCTCAAGAGCTTCGGCTGCCATTATCCCTTGCCTCATTTAAGCACTCACTCACCAGCCAATGGAGTACCCAACCAGAAAGCCTTCAGGGAAGGGCGACGGGTACGTCCTGAATTTTAATTTTTATTATTTAATACTGTAATAAATTAATAAATTTTATATAAAGAATTTTATTTATTCAGTTTAAATAGTCCATTAACTGATAAAATATAAATGAAGCTGCCTTTTGATAATCTTTTTCAGGGAATTAATCAGAATCCCCATTCATAGATTAGAATATTAAATTTTTGATTGCCAATAGTTTTTGCTAAAAAATTAGTTTAGAGCTAGGTGCTATATTTATTGTCATTTATGATTGTTTAGTGGGAGGAAAATCCTTCTTCAAAAAGTTTTTTCATTTAGCCTGAAGTAATGAAGAGAAGTTTAATAAAATGCCGAATAGTTAAGATGAGCTCCAAAGCTCACAAGAAGAATACTACTTCCTTCGTCCACAGATGGTGGTAACTCAATTTAGCTATGGTTTGTATTTATACCTTGTGTTTTTCCACGTACATTCGGTAAAAATAATCACAAATTCTCATATATACTAATTTATAGCCATTGAATTTTAAGCATAATAAATTATAATCACTTTTAGCTTTTATTTATGCTTGAGTGTATGATGATAGGCGCAATTTACTGCATTATTTCTCCATTCATACCCTGCCATGAATGCTCCAGTTGTAGGATTAACTTTAGCAATAATATTCTCGTAGCCAGTCTCAGTACCAACTTATGAATTATAATTGTAGTAGCAGGTAGACATGTAGATGTAACTATTAGCAATTTCAATAGCAGAAGGTGCTTAGAATCCTGAAGGGATGCTCAAATAATTATAGTAGATATAACTTTTGTAAAGAG